>CABFPE010000036.1:235613-248163 GCA_900660155.1 Hofstenia miamia | reverse complement strand
AAGTCCTCTTGAATCCTTCCTTGTTTCTGGGATATGCTCTCATCTGCTCAATGTGGGGTGTCATCTTGCCTCCTTTCATTTTGCAGATTGTGTCTTTGCCTCACTTGTCTCCTTGTGGGCATTTGGTTCTCAGTTCATTTCATCTGATGTGGCTTGGTTGCTAAACATAAAGGTTAATTAAGTTCCCAATTTTGGGTATTTAAATGATCTAAATACTCTTGGTCCCTAACTCTATGTCTAGCCAAAATATGAGTAGCAGTAATGTTGCTACTATTACCAAGGTGTTAATATTGTACTCAACCTTAGTGAGGTCATCTTCCTCACATTTAGTAAGGTTATCATAAGTCTCAAGTTCATTTACTCCATTGTTGACAAGTGAAAATTCACTGTTAGGGTTGATGACAACATTACTAATATCTTTACAGTTCTCTTGAGTCATTAGAAATGGGCAACTCTCCCATTATTTAATAAATATTTATTATGATCTAACACTTTGGTAATAGTAAATGGGCCTTGCCAATTAGTAGCAAGCTTCCTCACTTGATTAGCATCAGTGATCTGGCAAGGAAAATAGGTGAAGACCTTGTTGCCAAGCTTATGAGGCTTGCCATATAACTTATGATTAACATTCCACCCTTGGTGGATGACAGATTGATTAGTATTTCTGCAAATAGTTAAGTGTACTTCTTGGAACTCATGTAACATATGATTCACAAAATTCTCCAACATAGGTTCATTATAATCAGGGAACATAATAGAAAGGGGGCATACTTGCCTCATGACTGAACATAGCCTTAAAAGGGCTGACGTTTGTAGTAGAATGCACTGCAGTGTTGTAAAAATATTCTACAGCTTTGATAATGCATTTCCAGTTTCAGCCTGCTGATCAGGCAAGAGTGACTCAAATTAGTTTGATGACCATATGGTTAAGTCTTTCCATGACTCTTTTCAATTGCAGGTGATACATGGTGGGGAATTTGTGGAGTATTTCAAGTTCATTCATCAAAGTCTCCATGAGGGGGTTTTCAAACTTGGGACCATGATCAGATATCAGGCATTCCATGGGCTGAAACTTAAGGATCCATTCCTTGACTACTTTCTCTCCAATAAACTTAGTGGTGGTGCTGTTGAAGGGGATGAGTTGGGTGTACTTAGTAAAATGGTCAATAAGTACAAGAAGATACTGGTACCCTTCTTCATCATGGGAGAGCTTCTTGATGTCCATATGTACAACTTTGTTCATGCATTCTGCAGCTCTGCTGTGAAGCTTGGCTCACTGCTCTGGGAAGTGCCCAGTCCCTTGTAATAAACAAGTAGTACATTTGTCAATCACATCCTGTACCTTGGCTCTAATGCCAACTGTGACATGCCTTGTGTTAAATGTGTGCACTGATTGTATGATTCTTAAGTGGTCTTTTTCATAGATCTCATGCACCAAATCTCTTTGGAAATACTTGGAGAGAGCTAACCAACTATTTCAGCTTTGAGCATAAAGCAGGCTTGCTTCTGTCTGTTTCCAGTTGTATCACCAAAAGTATCTGTTGGCAACAGGACTGAGGATGTAATTAGTGTTCATTAATTTCAAAATAATTTTGATTAGTACCTTATTGTGGCATTGGTGATGCAAAATCTCTGCTTCAGTGATTTCTTCTTTTACAAGAATTGGAAGGATCATGTTGCCATGGCAATCTGCATTGATCTCAGGAAGGTGCTCATAATCAGTAACAGGGATAAACCTGAATGGTGTCTTCTCTCCTTACAGTTTCCAGAGCTCACACTCATAACTAGGGAGAGTGGTCCAATAGTCTGCATTGTTATGAAGTCTCCCTGGACAGTGCTTAATAGAAAACATAAAACCATTCAAGTATTCAATCCAATGGGCAACAATGTTGGACTTTTCCCAAGAAATTTTCTTCAGGCAGGCTAGTGCAGAGTTACCATTTACACAGTAAAGTGACAGACCAAAATAAAGAAACAAAATTTCTTCAGACTCTCTACTAGTGCCAAAATTTTAGATTTTGTACCACCATAATTCTGCTCAGTGCTTCACAGCTTGTGGCTGAAGTACTGTATCAGGCCTACTCTTCCACCAATGAGTTGGCTGAGCATGCCACTAATTGTGACAGAACTGGCATCATAGTCAATAAGGAACTCTTTCAAATAATTTAAGCTGGGAATCTTTTGTAATTCTCCCTTGATGGCATTGAGCTCCTCTTACTCTTCCCAAGTCCACTTAAATTCAATCTTGCACCTTAATAGATTGGAAATATGCTTGATCTTGTTAGCTAATTCAGAGATGAAAGTACTGTAATAATTCAGAAATCCCATAATGCATTGCACATCCTTATGAGAGTGAGGAGTTTCAATTTTATCCAAATGATCTTTCACATTGTTTTTGATGGAAATATGACCAGGTTTGATGATTCTCCCAAGAAAGGTAACACATGGTTGTAACAGGGAACACTTGTTTCCATTTCCTTAGAGACCAGATTCATATAAAAGATTAAGGGTGCATCCAAGCCTTTCTAGATGCTCAGAGAAGTTGTTACCAGTGAAAGCCATGTCTTTCTACTCAAAGAGGCCATACAGAGTAATGAAGGCAATCCTTAAGATATCAGCAGGCTTCATTGGCACATGCTGATATGCTTTGAACAAGTTGAGGAACCTGAACAACTTATACTGACTAGCATCATAGAGAAGATCCTCAGTGTTGGGAAGTGGATACACATCCTTTACTGTAACATCATTAAGCTTCCTAAAGTCCACACAGAGGCAGTACTTGTCACCTTGTTTAATAAAGACTGTGGGTGTGCATAGGGGTTATTACTAGCCTGAATAATGCCACTTTCTATAAGATTGCTCAGAATCTTTTCATATTCTTCTCTGAGGTTTTCTAGTACCCTCCTAATGGACAGGCAAATTGGATGATTGTTCTTGGTTACAATAGAGTGTTGTTTGCCAACAGCCTGGCCAATGCTAATTGAGCTGTAATTGAAAGCCTTGTGATGTTGCTGAAGCAGGTGAGAAAGTGACTCACACTCTTGAGAGCTAAGATGCAGATGAGTCCACTCATTAACAAGAGGGATCTAGATGGGATTACTTGGTTCCACCAAATTATGAATGGCAGTTAATATTGGTAGACAGGCAGTGGCCTGGAATTCCAGACAAACGGGGGTTGCAATAAGTTTTAGCTGGGAAAGGTCTATCTTGACCAATGAATTAGAACTATTTAAGATAGTAATGTATGTTCTTCCTTTAGAGACATGGCAGAGATCAGGGGAGAAGTTGACTCTAGAGAAGTTCTTCCCCTTGAATCCAGAAACCATAACATCACCAGTGTAGGCAGAGTCAGTAGTGATGGGGACATGCTGCCAATGATGAGGCTCAAAAATTACACTTTCAGAAAATCTTAACAAGATATCCTGCTCTGGAATGGTAGTGAGCTCCTGCCAATGTCCACTTTTGTGGATGGAAATCATGTTCTTTCCTTAATCAATAACACATGTGTTCTGCTCAAGAAAATCATTTCCCAGAATTATGTATTATGGGAGTGGCTGATCACAGGTATCTATAACAATCAGATCAACAACAAATGGTTCCTGCCAAATGTGTAGTTCCAGGTTCAGTACATGACCTTTCAAAGATAATGCTTTCCCAGAGGCATTCAACAGATGCATAGTAGATGGAAGTAAATCATTTTATGATAAACATAACTTGGAGCAAAAAGAGTCACTAATGATTGAGGCTGAAGCATCAGTATTGATGGTGACATTGATCAGAGATCAATTTATATCCACAGGGATAACATTAGTACACAACAGTGAAGTGATTACCAGAATGCCATGTGCACATTTTCTAGGAGGCAGCACTCTGACTAGTTTAACTGATCAACAGAGCTAACAGATAAATCAGAAGGACACTCTTTGACTCTGGGCTCATCAATGATAAAGCCTTTACCATCAGCAACTAAACAAATGACAGCATGACATTGCAACTTTGTATGGCCTTTCTGCCTGCAATGGAAGCAATGAGTCTGTTCAAGTTCTATTTCACTGTTGAAGCAACAGTGCTCAAGGAGTTAGGAGGTTTCTGCAAAAAGATGAACCTGCTTTAAGATCTCCAGCATCCTTGTTGATGTGATTGGTATTGTGGAGCATGTACACAATGCTAATAGCTTTATGAATTATCAGGTTAAGATTGTTGTCAGGATCACACTTAAGTTCAAGGTGACTACAATTGTTAGGTGTAAAGCCCCAACAAATGTATGAAAAGAGATCATGCTTCAAATAATTGGGGGTGAGCTTGCTTAAACAGAACAGTCTTTCCACCTGCATGATGTAAGTATGCATGTTGTTGCCCTTCTTGAACTAAAGGTCACATAATAGCATCTTGTATTGATGCTTAATGTGAGGTACCTTGTAATAGTCCTCAAAATAACCAATGAGAATTTGGTAATTAGTCTTCAAATCCTGATCCAACATCATGTAGTGGTTGTATGCAGGACCTTGAAGGTAGGTAGGAAATTGAGCAACAGCAGAGCCTGAGTGGCTTTGTAGTGCTGCAATGTTAATTCAAAGAGGAAAACCCACTCTTCAAAAAACTGTGAAATTTCATTGATCTTTCCAGTGAACTTAGGCAATATAGAATGATGATTAAATAAGTTAGTGGTTTCATTTCCAAAAGCAGTTGTAGGTAGGATCAATTGGGTAAAATGTGGTCCAGTCTTCAGAGTAGACATAGAAAGATCACATGACTGTGGGGGAGTAATTGGAGTTCCAACAGTGGGGGTAACACAAGTATTCATGGGTGCAGGAGGCAAAATGGTCACACTCAGCACATATGGATCTGGAGTGGCAATTGTGGTTAACCTGGAAATTTGAGTCAAAGCTGACAGTGTAAAGGTGGGTTCTCTAGTTTTGAATGAAGTGACTGGGGTAATGAATTGAGGCATCAATGGTGTAGAGGTGGAGACAATGGGGCTGCTCAGAAGGCAAGCAAAAATCATTTCAGAAATTTGTTTAGAAAGGTGTTCAGAAAAGGTGTCCAAATCATCTTGTAAAACACTGTGAGTTACATACTCAGAAAATCTAGACTGGGAGAGTGAAGAACACGCTGGGGTACTCCCCCAAGTTGGGATGTAGGCAGAGGTGTTGCCAAGGTTTGAAGTTGAATTTCCAAAGCATTGATTGAATCAATGAAACATCTCTCTTGCAATTGAGCTTCATGGGCCTGTTCTTGCATCTCAGCTTGAAGCAAATCTAAGCATTGCTCACAAGCATGATGTCAACTGGTTTGTTTGGCAAGGGCAGCTCAGAGTTGATCAATCTTGTTGTTTTGAGGCTCAAGGGACTGCAGTGTATGCGTGAGAATATAATAGGGATCAAAAGACAACAGAGAAACAATTGAATTAATTCCAGCAGTGTGAGGAGCAATGTTTGGGCTGCTAGCACTCACACTGGGGAAACCCTGAGTGGGAGTCCCATTATGAGACAAACTACTAAATTCTATTCAGAAAAAACAAGAAGATTGAGAAAAACAATTCCAACAAATCAAGATAAATTCCAACTGGGTTTGGAGAAGCAAAACTAATAATAGTAGACAGCACAGTGTAGGTTACAGTAATAAATCCAAATTCTAGAAGAACAAGACAACAACAAAGTAACACCCAGAATGAGTAAAAACAATGTAGAAGCTTAGTGACAGCTTCAGAGCACAGAACTGCAGCATAAAAATAAAATAAGAGGCAAAGTTATGCATTGAGTGGTAGTGAAGTCAATTCATGGCTAGGGGAAGCAAATATCCAAGCTGGCTCACACCAAAGAGAAAGAACAAAACCAAATATGATATAGAAACAGTAAAAGCTCAGCACTATGTTACAATAACCAGGAAAAAATCTGATGACCACTTTAGTAACTTCAACAGAATAGAGTAGAGAGTTAAACTGACACCCTAATTTGTCCAGCATCATGTCAAGGTCACCATGTAGAATTGTGGGGGAGCTCTGGCTACTCTAGCAGTACTGGGAAACTTAAGAGTTAAGATCAAAGGTTGCAAAGTTTACTGTACATTCCAAAAAGGAAGAAACATTAGTGGTTCACCAATTTGCCTAATAAACATAGAAATTCCATAAACAACTCCAGCAGTGACCAATTCAAACAGCATCATGCCAAAGCCATGTCCACAAAGCCATCCTTACTTGCCAAGGTGCTAATTTTGTGTCTCAAGTAGTAATTTCTAGCTTAATAAACAATTTATCTCAGAGTTCCATATCTCAGCTCATGTAAATAAATAATAATCAAAAGGCACATAATTGCTGTGCATTCACATTTGCAAACAGCATAGTATATTTACAGTGTTAACATTATGTGCATGTACAGATCAATTGAATAAAAGTTGTTATTCCCTACACATAATCATAACCTAAAGCAACCACAATTCAGGCTGTCACTGTTAAGGAGCTATTTGGCACCCCAGACCTAGTACAGTTTCTTCCCAAATTGTTGCTGGATCTTAAGCAATAGTTATCATAACCAAATCTTTGATGATAAATTTAAAGGGGGTTACTACATAATAAAAAGCAAAAAAGATTGAACACAGTTGAAGGAAGACAAATTTATTGTACACTTTGCTACAGTAGTCTCAGATATTTATTACAAAAATTGTAAATTATTACCTAGATACTGTTTACAATTTCAAACACAATTTCCCTCACAAAGTTAAAATGAGCAATCACACATACTTTAAACTGAGGGGACAAATAATAATATGATTGAATAACTACACTAAAAAATGTGAACAAATTGAATTAAAGAAATTGATACAAATTGATAGCACCTAATCATTAAATAAGGACTTCAAAAAGATGTAACCCATTTTCAGAGTGCCTAATAATAAAATCAAAAAATAAGTCTCCAAGTTACACTACAATTTAGTAAATTAATTAAGATTGATTCAAGCTTAAACATTTCAGATATTTGGGATTAGAAATAATTTCACTGAATTCCCAATGTCATGATTGATGTTGCAGACAAAGCTCATTTTTCTCATTAGGCTACTAAAAATAGAATCAGGTTTGATTAGCTGAAACTCAATGCAATTCAATGACTACTACATTGTTTACATTAGATTTTGTTATGAAATGATTAGTTTTGTTTATTAACTGTGAAGAATGAGGAATTGGAAATCTGCCATTTTATATATATGTCAAAATATCAGTTATAATAGGATAAAATCTGTCAGAGGGCAAATTTATCTTCAAGTGAAGTCTTGGAAGTCAAGATAACAATGTGCTTTTAGCCTTGCAGTACCTAAGTCAAAGCAATTTGGCATGCTATTTGATATCATTTATGAATTCCTGCTGTGTAAAAAAGGGAATTGCAATACACAATAGTCAATGTAGCAAGCAATTAAATACAAAACACAAGTTACCCTTTTTAACAGTGTAACATCAATTTCTGTGTATCAGTAATTTTTATTGATAACAAACACTGATGTAGCTGGCTCATATGTCATTTTTATTGTTGGACCTATCCCCTAGCTGCCACCATTGTATTACTGCCATGAGGGAAAAAAGTTTCTAGTGAAAATTGGTAACTTTGTAGTTCTAAATCAATTTTGAATTTCAAGATCATTTATCATTCCTACAGGACCTTAAAAGGTTCCAAAATTTTCTATTCTTTTAGCTCTAAAAATAAGTTCTGGTTTCAACTCTCTAATTTCATATGTGATTTTTGACAAGTCATAAAATTCAACCATGGGAACACACATAATCAAAATACATTCAAATATAATATTATATTTGAAATTGAAATTTGGGGAACTGACAACAACTATAATTGATTGTAAGAACATGCTATTAATTCACAAATTTCATGAGGTAAACATTCAATTAACATTTTAATTTTTTTACTAATTTAATATATGAAAACATTTAATATGCTGATGAAGCTTTTTTCTTAATGTATTTGGCTAAAGGTATTTGTAATCTATCTTCAAAATTACCATATTATTGTGCAAAACATAGAAAATTTTAAATGAAATTAAGCACAAACCAATATATTTGGTTGTTTCATTTTACAACATACAGAACCTTTAAATTGTCCTACAGAATCTTCTGATTGGCATACCAAATCTTTTATCATTTAGTTTACATTTCAATTGCTTTTTTATCAGAGCCAAAATTTAGATGTATTTGATACTTATATCTCATTCAAAAAAATTGTATTTTGATCTCAGGGTACTGTTGGTAATTTTGTCATTCTATAAAATCTCAAATCTTCCAAATTTCTCTCAAAATGTACACTTGATGTCCATCAAATAATAATTTTGGAAGATTTGAAGTTTTCAAGAATGTATAAAAATACCAAACAAGTTACTGTATGTTGATTTCAAGGTTCATTTATGTCTGTAAAAAGTGTCAAATAATATATTCAGTTGATAGTTTTTGATGGGCACTTTTTATCAACATATGAAATCTTGAAACCAACATAGGGAACTTGAGATCAACATAGCAAATTGTTATGACAATATGAACAAAAATGTAGCATGAATGAGGTATGAAGATTAATATAATTAAATGGGTCATTTAAAATTTTCTCATTTGTAGATTAAAATATTTATCTGAATTTTTTTTATGAAATCAAGTATAATATTTTATTATTTAGTCTAGATTACAACTCAATAATAAACTGCTAAAACTAATTTCCCTCAGGACATTTGCAGTAATTTTTATAAGGAAATATGTCGATTAAATAATAATTTTGGAAAGGATTTGAGATAAACTTGGAAAATTTGAGATTTTCAACAATGAAAAAAACTACCAACCTCAAAATGTAATCCTTGGCTTAAAAAAGCAGTTGTTTATTAAGTTGTAATCTAGTCTAAATGATAAAATACTATACTTGATTTCATGAAAAATATTCAGATAAATATTTTCATGGACACCTCATAAAATTTTGTTTGACCTATTATTATTGATTTTCATGCCTCAATCATCCTTAATTTTTATACATATTGACAAAAAATATGTTATGTCCATCTCAAAATTTTGCTTACGGTTTGAAGATTGTTTATGTCGGAAAAAAGTAATAAACGATATATTCAAAATTTTGTTTCCTGGTTATTTGAATAATGGCGATATTAGTGTTTCGCCCTTGCAATCTTTTTATATTGTACATAATTTTTTTTCGACTCGACTCTTTCTTTTGATGGCCTATCTTTAATGACAATGCTAAATATTTATTATTCTGCTATTTTTACATGAATGTTTGCTATTTATTTTTTGATTACTGCAATTATAGATATGTGTAATCAGCCATCACGCAAAATGACAATGAGATTTCTAACAGCTTACTTCCAGCTACGTCATTCGTGTTTGATAAATTATTCTTTCGAAAGTCGCCCTATTTGTTTTTCTGCTTAATGATGACTTAAATGATTTTATTTGCTTGGATAGCGTGTATTCTTAATGAACAAGTTTTTTTGGCCAAATTACAAGTTACCTAAAACCATATACAAATCTTATTTTCGTAAAGATTTGCATGTTTTTGTTCCATATCAGGTACTGCCATAGTTCCCGTAAATATACAAGAACACATTACTTAAATGAATTCAGTCTAATATTAGTGGGCAATTTACATTATAACATTACAAGAAATCAATTTAATTTCGGAGAATACACTTCCTATTTCAAATAATCTGTAAATACTTAGATGAATAGTATAAATAAACTGGTGGAGCGAGGGATTGACAGCGTACAGAAGAGAGCCGTACGAGTTGGGATTATCAATGATTTCTCATACATCAGGGATATCATCAAAGAAGCTGATAAGAGATTATACAATAGAATTGTTGAAAGTGAAGGTAGACACCCGTTATCCAAGTATATTCCACGGAGATCAGATTATGCTGAAAGTCGTGTACGGCATCGAAATGCAACTGGAGGTATTTCAACCAGCATATTTCCTCATAGACATTTGAAGATCTATTGAATAATTTATTGATATTATGAATGGTAATCTATAATCTAAATAAAAGTTCTGTTCTGTTCTTTTGAAACAATTTGTAAGCCAACAACAAGCTGGAGCCCTTTAAACTCAAAAGCACAAATTGCGCCTTTTTGACAAAAATATGAAGCTTCAAGTTATGTTTGTTATTTCAGCATGTACCCCAATTTAGCCTGCGCCCGACTGCTTTGGTTTGATTGAAATGGGCTCAATGTGGGCAGAGATTTTAAATAGTTAGTGTTTAAATGAATTTTGCGCCAATTTGCCAAAAGCCTTGAGATATTTGCATTTTAAAAAATTTAGTAAATTGGAATGAGGTCTTCCTAAGGTGTTGGCAATGGTTTTNAACTCACTTTGCTGTACAAATCGCTTGTCCTGAGCAAGCTTTCTTACACTTACACCATGTGGAGCAGTATAAATAAACAGGCGGAGTGAAGGATTGACAGTGTACAGAAGAGAGCCGTATGATTTGGGATTATCAATGATTTCTCATGCATCAGAGATATCATCAAAGAAGCTGATAAGAGATTATACAATAGAATTGTTGAAAGTGAAGGTAGACACCCATTATCCAAGTATATTCCACGGAGATCAGATTATGCTGAAAGTCGTGTACGGCATCGAAATGCAACTGGAGGTATTTCAACCAGCATATTTCCTCATAGACATTTGAAGATCTATTGAATAATTTATTGATATCATGGATGGTAATCTATAATCTAAATAAAAGTTCTGTTCTGTTCTGTTCTAATCCTAATTTCTTTTGCAACTTCTTGCAACGTCTCCAGCAATCGAAATATCTTCCATTATTATATTGCAGATCTGCAAAGCAACATTCTATGTTTATCACGCTTGAAATTAGAATTTTGATCAACATATGTACCGATGAGAATTCCCACAGGGTAATATCTGTAAATAGATGTCTATCGCTCGTACAATGTTATGATTTATAACAGATGATTCTGAAATATATTAGGCTCCTTTGTTACCCCTGAATATATATTTGTAAAATTTCAAATTAGTTTTGAGTTTGAACCAATATAAGTTAAATTGGTTTTGTCTTGCCATACCGCCTTATTCTAACCCTCACCATAATTCTAGTTGTAAGGAAACCTTCTAAGTTCAGATGCAGTTGTCAATACATGCTTACTTATAAGAGCTAAGAGCTCTACAAGTAATCAATGATCTCTATAAAATATACTCAACCTTTTAATAACATTAGCCATGTAGATTTGTGATGCAGAGCTTTCCTAATGCCGCACCCGCCTTGCAAAAATTCCATGCATATCCATACCCACCTGTACACGCCTGCACCGAGATAGTTGATTGAGCCTTTTAAAAATATTCAATAAAAATTCAAGCACAACTTACCTCATTATATATTTTATATATTACTTTTTTCAACATTTTATTTAAAATTTTTGTTTTTCAAAAATACATACAATGACGATAAATGATATGCACACCACGAGCACTGGCTTGTAAAACTGGGTACCGCACATCACTAATGTAAATACATACATTAAAACTAGGATGATTACTGAATAATTTTTTTGTATAATGTAAACATTTAATAATAATAATAATCAATGACTTTATTAGCCGCTGAAGGCATACACAACAAAAAAATAAAAACAAGTCAAGTTTTACGGCAGCGAGGACAGTCACAGGAGATGAAATAGGAGCAAATGGAAGAGTAGGCGAAGTTGGAGAAGGGCTCAGCAAAGAGGAAAGCCATCAAAGATTTCTTGAAGCTCGGTGGCGGGGAAAAGAAATCAAGCGCAGTTGGAGGGCTGCGAGTCAAGATGTAATTAGCAGCAGTACAAGCACGATTGAAAAACGAGTGAAGGGTGCGATGTTTTTTTGTACGACGAATGGAGAAGGTGACATCATCAGAGCGAGTGCAGAAGGAATTAGAGAACTTAATGAAATCAAAAGGATCAAGATCCACCACTAGTAATGGGGACAGAGGAGATAGACGAGTTGATTTTGACACACTGGTGGCGATTGGTCAGGTAAGACTGGAACAGTTCGATGAAATCCACATCAAAACCAAATAAACGTAACTTGTCAAGCAGAATGGAATGAGGGAGGCGATCAAACGCTTTTGAGATGTCAAGAAAGATAATACAACCAGGATCATTACTATCAGAGTGAAAGTAGCAGTTTTCGGTTAGTAATCGTAGAGCGACCAGTAAGGTTGCCATGCTGAGAAGAAGAGATGAAGTGACGAATTTTTGGGAATACAAAGGAAAAACAAGGCGTTCAAAGATGATAGACAGACGAGATAGAATAGCTATTGGGCGGTAGGACGTGACCTGCGAGGAGGGAAGCTGATTAGATTTTAACAGCGGAGAAATCCAAGATGTCTTCCAACAGGCGGGATAGCGCTTAGTGGAACAAATGGAGGAGTAAAGATGCTTTAAATGGATAGAAAGCGTGGAGGAGGTTTCTTGAATTACAAAGGAAGGAACACCGTCAGGAAAACAAGGACCAGGCAACTTGCAAGATTTAAGCATGAGAGAAATATCATGAGCGCTGAAGAC
>CABFPE010000036.1:219092-234891 GCA_900660155.1 Hofstenia miamia | reverse complement strand
TGACGAATAAGTGATCTGACAGCTTAGCAGGAACAGGGATTACAGATATGTCAAATATATAATCGGGGTGAGAGCACAGAACCAAATCAAGCAGAGAGGAGCTGGAAGTAGGAGAAAATACTAGTTGTTCAAGAGAATAGCAGGCAAAAACTTCTAAAACTGCAGATTCATAAGTGTCAGTAGAGTCGAACGCATTCCAGCAGACATTAGGAAGATTGAAGTCACCACAAACAAGAAAATGAGGACGAATGGAAAAGCCAAGGTGACGAGAGAGCCAAATTATGACAATATTATGTTACATTTTTTATTTCTCTATATTAGTGTCTTCCAGGATATCTTCAAATCCAATTTCATTTATTTCTATTTTATATTATATATCATATCGTTTGTCTGATCTATCTTGGAAAAAGGACAGTTTTGGCGATACAAAATCTATTTTTATTTCTTTTGAAAACAAAAAATTGTAAATAATTTAATTTTACTATGCTCTTTATTAAAATATTCTATTAATTTTGTTTTAATTACGTTTAATGCAATTTGATCAGTTCACAATTCCCTGCTCGCTTACAACTATTGCTTGCACATTTCCACAGTGAATAGCCAACCTGACTATTTCCGTTTTTATATTCATTATCAATTGGGATGGTTTTCAGATCTGTTATAAATAACATTTTCGGGAAACATTTGTTTAATCTTTGATATTTTTTGACAGCGGTGTTGGTGTACTATTATTGCTTATATGTAAAGTGGTATAAGTAGTGGTAATTAGGTAATAAAAAATAGCCCTCAAGCCTTATGTATTATTTGTTCTTATACTGTAGAAACCCAAGAAAAAGCTTTGCCCTTCTCTTAAAAACAGACTCGATCTTCATCTGTGAGGGTGGACTACAAGCGTGCTTCACTTTGTTAAGAAATATCATAAAATACCAGAAAATTTTCCCAGGATATTTCTGATTTAGAATAAATGTTTCTCTCCGTTTGCAATCCCAAACATTATTGAGTCTTCCATTGCATTGCAAATGTCAGAAGTCCCGGTTTGAACTTTTGTCCCAGCTTAAAAATAAATAACTCCATAATAATTGTTGTCAGATTGCCCGATGTATATACATGTATATGTAAATTTGAGGTTATTGGGGATTACTATTAACATCGTCTTTCAAGTGACTGAGGTAGTTGGGAATCATGTATCGCCATGAAATAGCGGCCAATCAAACAACTTTATATGGCGTCTTCAATTTTACATGTTACAAACTGTAAGTGTACTTCAAAGACAATTCCTCCAACAATTCTCATTATATGCAGGATATCAGAGTATTCAGAGTATTTTACAACGTTATCGCGGTTATAAGTTACTGGAGAGTTACTACGTTATTTTAATCTGCCAGCCCTAGATATTTCGTTACGCCCGGTAATTTATAGCAGTAAATTAACATTATTCATATTCCAGATATGTATTGAATCATTTCTCTTTTTATATGAATTACGATTTACGTGTTACTTTTCAGTACCTAAAAGAGATATGAGCTAGTGTGTGGTTAATCAAGGAGCTCCTTTGCGTGTAATTATTGTAGAATAATCACCCAGGCCCAGATGTGTATTAATTCTGTACTATTTAGAGATATTGAATTACAGTTTCTTTCAAGCGGGGTAATGTCTATCTAGTTTAACTTTCATTGTCTCATGTACACATTTTCTAATTGTCCACACTAAACTAAATTTAGTATCCATGCAATATAAGAATAACATGTAACAGCCACAATTTAGGTAACTGTATGAGAGAGACTCCAGTTAACAATGGGCTCACTGCCCGAAGCGGTATCTGATCACCAAGAAGCCATCCGCCCAACTGCAACAGAGTAAAGTTCCATCCATTGATCGACTCAGCTCATTCTCAAATAATATTTTTATTATGTGTACCCTAACTATGTGATAATAAAGAAAGTCACAGATACTATTCGACTTAGTAGCTCATTCTCATTTATGTGTAACTTTAATAGTATAGCAACGCAACCTTTCGTTGACACTAACTGCTGATGGAAAAATCTAGTAAATAAATAACGCAGCAGTTTCCTGCCCTACATATAATAATAATCAATTCAAATTATTAATGATTGACACTAGCTGCAACGAAACAAAAAGGAGTTAAAACTATCTACAACTAATAGCAGATTCCTAACCTACGGTAAAAACAAACATAAGATAAAAAGTAACTTTTACATATACAAGGTCGTTTTCGGTCATTATGGGTCTAACACCGGTAACAATTTGGATCTAAAATAAGATAAATATCAGTTAACGTACCTAGAGTTGGCGATCTCGCCTTATTTCGGATTTGTTACTATATGCAACAACAAAAGCAATCGATAGCCAGCTAGGCAATAAGTAAAAACCCCTTACACCTATCCGTAACTTAAATGCATTGTATTGATCTAGGCAACAACCATTTCTATCCCTCGCAACAGCCTTTTGACCGCTACAAGCATGAAATGCCTAGCTGCGCATTCGTATAAATAATCAAACCAATAAGAGAAGATAAGTAAAATTCCAAAGAATATAATCCATCAACTCTTCACACTGCGACGTAGCTATTTATACAGACTTTTAACAACATATTTGCACTATTCTAACAGTCAAACAAAACACCTGGCTTCTGTTGTAATTTGTCTTCCCATGCCCAGTGTATTGACCTCAAATTAACGAGAAGCGTATTATACTTGGCTTCTTTAACTATATGTTTTTTGCAAATTTTTGTCCACTCACTCAATGCATGAAAAGCCATTAATAGCATTCGTTCTAAACATCAAATTTCTTTTGTTTTCTATATTTCTCTATTTAACGGTTAAAATTTGTAGTTTTAGAATGATTATATCATATGTAAGCAATCGAATGAATTCTCTTTAATTAGAGCCAGTAAATTTAACTTGATTTCAGAAAGAATTTATACAAAAAAATGCCAAGCGCAAATGTATATGCACAGACTCATTACAACACGATTTTCCTTTTCGAAAAATCTTTGCATAAAGGACAGATCAATTTATGTAATGTTTAGTTGTACATAAAGCCAGACCTGCTATCAATGATCACATCAATCCTTAAAGAGATAAAAATGTGTTTTCAACTGCTTCATTATCTAAACTTGACATTTATTTCAAAAGAACCAAATATTTGCTAGAAATTAAATGGATCCTGGAAGTAATAAATATGAAGTTGAAGGATTCAAAAACACAATGTCCATTCAATCTTCAAGAATTTATTTGAAAAAATACATAGCGAGTCATATACATATATATTGGCGCTGGGTATATACACCGTCACTAAGTACAAAATCTGGTAGTTTGGTGAATATACAGTTTGTTGATGATGATAGCATTTTTGTACTGATTCGAGTTTCTCTTGTATTGCTTGCAGAACTTCCTGTCTCATCTGTTGAAGTCATCCTAAAATATCAATATCCTTATTGTTTTCATCATTTTGTATGTTTTTAGTTTTTCGGCCTGGTGCATTTTCATTTTTTTCAGAAATTGTTCGCTTTGTTCCTCTATGTATCAGAGTACAATTTAGTCTATTGCATTCACCATACTTCAATGATCCTTGACACATTTTTGGGTGAAAGTTTGTACAGGTATTTCCTAATCTACAACCTAGTTTTACATTTGTGCCATGCGTGATAAGCTTTTTACACATTAGTGGATGTCTAAACTTACAGTCTTTTGCCGATCTTCCATGCTTACATTTTCCGGCTCTGTAAAATTTACATATTGGAACATCTTTGTCTGGAGCTAAAGGTGTTTGTTTCTCATCTTCATTATCATCATGATCATCTTTGATGGGATTTTCTTGAATAGTGTTGTGGTTCCTTTCTTTAGCTACATCTTTAGTCTGAGTTTTTCGTGTTACATTTGGCGTGGGATTCTGTCTTTATCCTGTCCCCGTTTTAGTAATCCATTTGATTCTGATGGAATGACAAAAGTTTTACAGGTGTGACAAATGGAGAAAGGTCTTGAAATGTCCAGAGGATTTACTTTCTTCCATATACTTTCAGGTGATGGGTCATCAGTGTCTTAAATTATGCTTGTAATGCATTCAGTATGTGCACCTTGCCCACAAATTGAACATTTCAATAAGGGTGTCTCGTCATATTTAAAACAGTATTCTTCCTTACATATATCATATGTGTCCGGGAAAAGTGACTGGGCTTTAGTTATGAACATTGACACACATTTATCTTTATTATATCTCTTTAAACCTGGGCTCCCTAGAAATACCGTAGCATTAATAAGATGGGCCTTATTTGCTTTGTTGATACTGCTTTCTAGTGTTTTTGAGGCAAATTTTACATCATAGAGTCGTAAAAGATCTTTTACCTCTGTTGTTGCTTATGTACGCAGTTCAGCTATAATCAATTCCCGTTGTTAAATCTGATCACATAAGCCAAAAAAACCAGTGTAAGAGCAAGTAACCATCGACCTGTCTTTCCCAGTTTCATGATACTCTTTCACTTAAATCTTTCCCAGTTTCATGATACTCTTTCACTTAAATCTAATAAACTGTATAATAAACAAGCGCTTCGAGAAATTTTTAATGAATTTTGCCAATTTATTATTGTTGTTTATTAAAGCTTTTTTCTAATTTCCGTTTTGAAAAATAGCAGAAGTTGGGAATTCACAATTTATTGAGAAAAAAGAATAATATCACCTAGAATATTTAACTACCTGGTTTAATCAACCCAATTACATCGAGTAGGGCCTACTTTATACATTCTTTAGTGATATTTTGCATTGAATATGTTTTAGTTCTACTATTAATGCCAACTGGGGGGCAAGGATTTGCGCATGCATTACCAGGTTACGGTAATGTAATTTCGCGCTATGATAAACCGAGAGAGCTCGTAGAACAAAATAAAGAGGTATTATTTTAGTTTTCAGGAATATTAATTTTTCATTGAACTTATTTACAGTATTGTGGAAATTCAAGATTACAGTTAAACGCTTTTTAAAAAAATTTTTATGACTCTAAACTAAAAAAGTCTGCTAAAGGACAATTGTTGTTTTTCAACATACTTTCCAGTATAATGTCTGTTCAATATGAAGCAAACCGTTTCCATAACGAAAAAACATGTTTCAGTGTGGTAACATGATGTACATTTTTAATATAATTCATTTATTGTATATTGTACGCCGTTCAACAGATTTTGAAAGTAGTGTATTAGCCGTTTTTATATTGTTTCCTAAATGCGAGGAATTTTTTATAAATATACGTGGACTTATTCCATATGTAAAAGGACCTAATAGTCTGCTTCTCTTATTAGTTGTTATGCAGTGCCGCCTATTGCCCAGTATGCTATATCATGTGCTGCGTATTACTTTTTAGAAAAAGCATAATTACTAAGATTTTTTAATATACATAATGAAATTACTACTACAAAGCTTGGTAGACAAATTTCGGTTTGCGTGCACTTTGTACAAGAAAAAAATGTAAGGATGTTTACTCTCTACCATATATTTATATTGCAAATTTTTTGTTTCTTTAATGTTATTTAAAAAATATTTCCAGTTTACCATGATTTACAAGATATTTGCGATTTATAAAAAAATTCCGTGCTTTTTCTGAAGTTAATTAACACATTTGCCATCAATTACGTATTAATTCTTAAAGCATTCTGGTTAACTATCATGTTCTTATAAAAATAGTTTCTCGTTTTTTATTAACGCTATTTATGGAATAATTGCTATCTACGAGGGATTTATAAAACATATTTCTTATTTTCTTCTGAGGTCTATTCAAATCTAATTTTTGTGTTTTAACCAAACTCAAGTAAATTAGCTATATACGAATGCATTTATTAAGAATTTGTCATAGTTTTTGATTAAAATCATTTATTAATTTCAGAAAGTCTAAGTTTCTAGCTGTCTCTTAATAACATTGATAGACTACTTACTCTTTCCTGTAACATGGTAGAATGAAAACATATATATATATGTTTGTTTGTTTAGGCAAAACGTAGAGACGCAATTAAGAAAGAAGCTTTTAATTTATGGAATACGCATTATGAAGCCCATAGAATTCCAGAAATGCCTCCATTGACAGAAACCTCTTATGATAAACACTTTGCAAAGAAAAAATCATATTACTCAAAGTCCAATCCGTTTCTATGGGACGATGGTCGAAACAACAATCCTCATCCATCTGAGTAAGTTAGGCTTAGTTAATCAACTAATCAATTGTTTCAATGCATAGGCACTTGATTTATCTTGCAGTAAGTATCACGAGTTCTTTTTGCATGTTGTTCATTCTAGGGATTATGAAGACAGTGTCTTAGTTTCAACTGTTCAGAATTGGTTCATAAAGGTGTTTTTAATATGTTAGAGTTGTATACGAGATTTCTGATTTTTGCAAAAGTAGAACTAATTGATAAACTTATTTGCAGCGTTGAAATTTGATTTATGCTATGAGTTGTTCCTTATTTTATAATAAATCACAATTGTTAAGAATTTCATCTGATAATAATAATAATAATAATCAATGACTTTATTTAGCCGCTGAAGGCATACACAACAAGAAAATAAAAACAAGTCAAGTTTTACGGCAGCGAGGACAGTCACAGGAGATGAAATAGGAGCAAATGGAAGAGTAGGCGAAGTCGGAGAAGGGCTCAGCAAAGAGGAAAGCCATCAAAGATTTCTTGAAGCTCGGTGGTGGGGAAAAGAAATCAATCGCTGTTGGAGGGTTGCGAGTCAAGATGTAATTAGCAGCAGTACAAGCACGATTGAAAAACGAGTGAAGGGTGCGATGTTTCTTTGTACGACGAATGGAGAAGGTGACAACATCATCAGAGCGAGTGCAGCAGGAATTGGAGAACTTAATGAAATCAAAAGGATCAAGATCCAATTTGCGAGTCAGTAGTCGATTGAACAGAAGGAGATCACAGGCATGGAAGTAGAGTGACAGCGGGAGAGTGGAGAATTTCAGCAGAGCGTCTTTATAGTCCAAAGAGGAAATCCATTTGAAAGCGCGTTTCTGGAAACGTTCCATGGAGTGGAACAAAGCACGAGAAGGCCACCAACAAGGAGACGCGTAGAGAAGAATGGCGCGAGGAATGGACTTGAACAAAGAGAGTTTCACAGCGGACGAGGTATTAAAAGGAACATTACGGAAAAGGGCAAATAGCGAGGAATTAGCTTTGCGGAGACGCAAAGACACATGTCCAGTCCAATTTAAGTTTGCAGCAAGTTGAACTCCAAGATGAGTGTGATGAGGCGCAAAGTTCACAGGTAGAGGCAAATCAGAAGGGGGAGCCACAGAAAAGGAAATACCACATGTCTTGGTAGTGCTAAAATCAAGATGGTTGACAGAGGACCAAGTAGACAAGTGCTCAAGATCAGAAAAAATGTTCGACGCAAAAGACCAACCAAAATCAAAAATCGCAGTGTCATCGACATACAACAGGCAAGACGAGTTGAGAACAGAATGAGGGAGGTCGTTAATGGCAACGAGGAAGAAAAGAACAGCAAACACTGAGCCTTGAGGGGCACCACTAGTAACGGGGACAGGAGAAGAGATAGACGAGTTGATTTTGACACACTGGTGGCGATTAGTCAGGTAGGACTGGAACAGTTCGATGAAATCCACATCAAAACCAAATAAACGTAACTTGTCAAGCAGAATGGAATGAGGGAGACGATCAAACGCTTTTGAGATGTCAAGAAAGATAATACAACCAGGATCATTACTATCAGAGTGAAAGTAGCAGTTTTCGATCAGAGTGAGCAGGTTAGTAATCGTAGAGCGACCAGGAAGGTTGCCATGCTGAGAAGAAGAGATGAGGTGACGAATTTTTGGGAATACATAACGAAAAACAAGGCGTTCAAAGATGATAGACAGTCGAGATAGAATAGCTATTGGGCGGTAGGACGTGACCTGCGAGGAGGGAAGCTGATTAGATTTTAACAGCGGAGAAATCCAAGATGTCTTCCAACAGGCGGGATAGCGCTTAGTGGAACAAATGGAGGAGTAAAGATGCTTTAAATGGATAGAAAGCGTGGAGGAGGTTTCATGAATTACAAAGGAAGGAACACCGTCAGGATAACAAGGACCAGACAACTTGCAAGATTTAAGCATGAGAGAAATATCATGAGCGCTGAAGACAATATCACAAAGTCGGATTAGCGGGGAGGCAGCAGGCGGACCAGGGCACATGGAGACAGGTACAGAGAAGTTAGAGGCAAAATACGCGTTGAACAGATCAGCTTTCTCAAGGTCAGAGTGAGCAGAAAGAAGGTTCCATCTCAAATTGGGGAGCTCAGGCTTGGAATGAAGAGAACGCAAGAAGGAATAAGAGTCTTGAAGAGAACCGGACGAGAAGCTGGACAGAAAAGAGACTTTGTCAAGTTCCATAAAATTGAGAACATCTTCTGTGAGAGAAGCAAGCTTCGGAGTAGCAGTAGTACCAGAATGGCGTTTGTAAGACTCCAATTTATTCAAGGAGTGCACAGTAAGGGACGAAAAATAGAAAGGAAGAGAAGCACGCTTTTTCCGCCGACGAGGAACAAAAGAAGAAATAACTTGATGAAAGAAAGTGAACCAATCGTCAACTGAGAAGGAATCACTAAAAACGGGCAGCGAAGATGAGAGAGCAGCATTAAGTGACAGAAAGTCACTGTTAAATCGAGCATATTGTGGAGCAGCCGGATTAGCAGATGGAGAAGTAGAGTTGACAAACAGATTGAAGCTGACGAATGAGTGATCTGACAGCTTAGCAGGAACAGGGATTACAGATATGTCAAATATATAATCGGGGTGAGAGCACAGAACCAAATCAAGCAGAGAGGAGCTGGAAGTAGGAGAAAATACTAGTTGTTCAAGAGAATAGCAGGCAAAAACTTCTAAAACTGCAGACTCATAAGTGTCAGTAGAGTCGAACGCATTCCAGCAGACATTAGGAAGATTGAAGTCACCACAAACAAGAAAATGAGGACGAATGGAAAAGCCAAGGTGACGAGAGAGCCAAATTATGACAATATTATGTTACATTTTTTATTTCTCTATATTAGTGTCTTCCAGGATATCTTCAAATCCAATTTCATTTATTTCTATTTTATATTATATATCATATCGTTTGTCTGATCTATCTTGGAAAAAGGACAGTTTTGGCGATACAAAATCTATTTTTATTTCTTTTGAAAACAAAAAATTGTAAATAATTTAATTTTACTATGCTCTTTATTAAAATATTCTATTAATTTTGTTTTAATTACGTTTAATGCAATTTGATCAGTTCACAATTCCCTGCTCGCTTACAACTATTGCTTGCACATTTCCACAGTGAATAGCCAACCTGACTATTTCCGTTTTTATATTCATTATCAATTGGGATGGTTTTCAGATCTGTTATAAATAACATTTTCGGGAAACATTTGTTTAATCTTTGATATTTTTTGACAGCGGTGTTGGTGTACTATTATTGCTTATATGTAAAGTGGTATAAGTAGTGGTAATTAGGTAAATGTGGGAAATACGGCTATTTTGTAAAATTCTCGATTTATATTTAGACAACTATTCAACTGTTCTTCGCATCTAACATCTAAAACAGTTGTCCAAATTAGTATTCTGTATTTTTATAGGTAACTTCAATTTTTCAAGTTTTTAAGAACAGGAAATAGGTATTGTATTTTACACCTTGAGAGCTACTACGTTTTAATTAGGAATGTCATCGAATAGATTAGAGATCTCTTAAAAAACATAAATCTTCAAAATATTGTGCCTTTTTTAGATTATTTGTGTTGTCGTTTTTCATAAATATTTCTGATTGTTGAGTTCAGTTTAAACGAATTGAAACAAAATTTTTTCAAAAATTAAGATCATAGTTATTTGGATTTTAGAGCATTCCTCTGCACACATCTCCAGCAACTGCCTGGGTTTTATGAGATAAACAGGAATTCATTGCAGAATGATTTCCCTGGATTCGCTATTGATTCCAGTCTAAGACCAGAGGCATACAAGGTGGATGGTAGTCAGGATCTCAATCCAGCCGATCGCCTTAAACGCAGTCAATTAAAACAAAAACACGTGGGATCCCATGATGAAAAAGTTCTCAACACATTTAGAAGAAATGAGGTAAAATATATACATGATATTGATTTTGTTTACCAATTTTGCACTTAAACCGATATTGAAGTGTAAATTTGGTTTTATATTATTAAGTCCATCAAGCATATAGCGTCATATTCTACAATTCCTTTAATATTTTTATTGATTTACAACAAGAATTGTATTGGATTCTTAAAATTTAAACAATGTTATTTTCTAAGCTTCAGTGCTACATAGCATTAATCGTATTTTTTATCTTTTTTGACAGGTTTACTTATTGTATTGCATTCTATTTACTAATCGCTATTTGAATTTTAAAAATTATATTAGTTTTACGAACTTGACATATATGTTTAAGTTTTGATTAAAATAATTATAAATATTTCAATAAAAATATATAATATGGTATTAGATAATGGAAAGCTTAGCTAGTTAGCGATGCATTTACAGTTGAATCCAGTCTTACTTTTTTCAAATTTTATGTTTTATCTATTCTTTTATACTGTCAAAATATTTACACACAATTTGCAAAGTACTTGAAAATGATTTAATGATTGTTTATTGTTTTCTTGTTTTAGAAACTGTACAAAAGCTTGGATAATGAAACAGCTCATGCTGCCGAAGCTTGGCTGAAGCTTGCGAATCCTAACGGTCGGTTATTTTATATTCTCAGTGATTTATTATGTTTTAGATAGAGAATCCGTACAAGAAATGCTAGCATATGTCGCAAAAAAGAAACAAACTAATGAAGTAAGCTTTTTTTTAATTCATGAGTTTAGCTCCTGCGTACTTTTTAAAATTTGGAATTTGCAATCTGTGTTTGTTTAGTTGATTGATAAGTATGCAAACGAACACAGTCAAGAAAAAATTAAGACCTGGTTAGAAAAGGCGGACAGAGAAAGTAAGTGATTAATTTTCTGGAATTTTTTGTGTTGTTAAGATATGGTTATGGTTACCCCTTAGCCGTTAATTTATCCTATCAAATATGCATGTTATTTATCTTTGGGTAGAATTTTAACCCTAACGCTAAAAAATATCTCATTATCATTCTAAATATATATATTTAGTCCAGGGGCTGAAGTATAAGTAATATGAGAATGAGTGGTATGTAGTATTGAATGCAGTTGGTAAATTTTCTGTAAATTGCTGAATAATTAATTACATGAATAAAAAATTAATCAATGATATGAAATACCAAAATTGTAAACACTAAAACTATTGTTATTGTCTACAATATATTAGCAAAATTGTTATAAGAATTGACAAAAATGATGTAATTTAGCAATAACATTTTTTGACAATTTTTACCACTTGTTGAACAAATTGCCTGATGAAGAGGGTTGTCTTCTTCTTTGCTACAACTAAGTCACAATTTATTCGTCGTTAGATTCATTCGCACTTCACATAAATCATTCTTTACCATGTGACGTAGTCAACATACGTAATGTAACCACGTATCATCTTGATTAACAAAAATTTACAAGGATCCAATCTTTAATTGATGCAGGTCTGAGATAGGTTATGCACAACTGTTGATTTGAATGCTTTATAGCTAGAATTTGCTGGAGAATTCGCCAAATAGTAGTTGCAGACAAACCAAGTTGCATTGCTGTGCTGCGTAATGATAAATGTGGTTTATTCTGAAACACCCTGTACTTAGCTTACTATTCAAACAGCTGAAATTTCAAATAGTTTTACCCTACTCCAAGCAAAATATTAGTCTTGTGGTGTTGCGCAACAATTGTTGAGAAATTAGAGAAACTTCATTTGTTAACACAGTTCTCAGTTCAGAAATCGAACTAATTAGTCGGTCGTAAGTTTCGTTTTTCAGATAAACCAAGGATTACTAAATAATACCTGGATGCGAAGCAGAAATAAATGTTTGCCAAGTGATAGTCAGTTTATGCCTTTAAAATCTATTATGGTTTGTCGCCAATTTTTTTATTTTTTAGTTTGTTTTTGATAAACACAACAGTTCATTCAATTGTTACAATGAAAACACTGTTTATTTGCAAATGGGAAGTGAATTTTCATCTATGTCGGAAAATATTTATGTACTTGAATAAAATCATTATTTTGCAAACAATATAATTAACAACGAATAACACATTTATTTTGATACTAGCAAACACTATGTCTGAAAAATGTTCTTTGACTTCCTCGAATAGAAAAACTTTTAAGTAGAAATGTAAATAGATGAATCGCATGAATTGACACCTCATCTTAACCTATCATTTATTTGGAACATGTCTGCATGTATCTTTTAATTAAAAATTGTTCTACATTAGTATAACTGCTTGTTAAATTTTCGTAGAAACCAATGTGCTATTGATTGCAAAGATACTGTTCTATTATTTACAATTGACTTTACTTCTGCATTTGACACTGTTAATCATTTAATTCTTTTTGATATTTTACGTAACCGACTTGGTATTTTTGGTGTAGTCTTGAACTTTCTTAAGTCTTACCTAAATCATCTTTCATGATTGATGATGAACTTTCAAATATACTCGCCGTTAACAATGGGGTCCCTCAGGGCTCCATCCTCGGCCCCCTCCTGTTCAGCATTTATCTTATACCACTTGGAGATTTCTTAAAATCGCTAAACTTGGACTATAAATCTATGCTGACGATGGAAAAATCTATTGTCGAATTCGACGTAACGTTTCTCTACCTCTTCCGCATATTATTTCAAAATTTGAGGATATTAACACCTTTCGTAAAAAGCTTAGACTTTTAGTCAATTTTAACCAAACAGAGTGCATTCATATTCACAGCATGTTTGCGCGACAACACCAAAATGTTCCTTACAGCATTAGTTTGATAGGATCTGAAATTGCTGTTCGAAACAAGGTAAAAATCATGGGTGTCACAATGGACGAAAATCTTTCTCTTGTTCATCATATTAATGATGTTTCGCATCACTGTTACCAATTCCTTAGATCTATACGTAGAATCCGTCACTTTATTAACCGCGGAACAATTATACACCTGGTTAGAAGCTTAGTATTATGTAAATTGGACTACTGTAACTCGCTCTGTGCTGGTTTACCTGATTACCTTATTAAAAACCTGCAGCGCATTCAAAATAGCGCGGTCCGTCTTATTTTTGGCTGCAAGTGGTCCGATCACATAACTCCTTACCTTCATGATTTACATTGGCTCCTGGTAGTTGAACGCATTAAATTCAAGTTACTGTGTCTTACCTTCAAAATTGTCAATAGATTTAATTTACCTCTTTCATTCTCTAATACTCTAAAGCTTCGAAGAAATTTAAGGAACATTCGACAGTCTAAAGATTTTGACATCCCTCTTGGTCGTACCAACCTTGCCTTACGTAACTTCAGCATTGTGGGTCCGAGATTATGGTATAGTCTTTCTATTAATTTGCAACAATTAACGTCAAACAAAGATTTCAAGAAGCACTTAAAACGTACTTGTTTCAAGGTTAATCCTACAATTGACTATGATTTGTTTATTTATTTCAATCTTAGAAGGGAACTTGTTCCCATTAAGATGTGTATTTTTAACTGTGATAAGAGTCAAAAGCAATTTATTTCAAAAAATCTTTGGTACAAGACTATAAACTAAAAACTATTTACAAAATAATAGTAACATATACATATATAATTGTGTGGTGTGTGTTTGTTGGGGATTTGTGTGTGTGTGTGCACATTGTCTAGGATCATACGAAATTTTCGAAGGAGTGTAGTGTATTATTGTCATTAAGTATGCATTGTCTGTGAAAGAGGAATGTTCGCATTTTTTTTTCTAAACTTTTTGTAGTTAATTTCCATTTTAATTTCATGGTCTAAGTTATTCCAAATTTTAGTTGCTATGTGGTGAAAACTATTTGAATGTTTATCTAAGCATAAAAATTTTTGAGAACGTTCATTTAACTTAATATATTGTTTTAAAAATGAAAGAGAAGGTGTACCAGATTTACACTTAAATAATATTGATACCATATGTATTTGAATTCTGTAATAAAGAGCTTATATTTTATATTGAATTCGATAGACGGATGAACTGTCATGTTTTTGCGCAAAGTTAAGTGTTTTAAGAGACCAATTGAAAGTTTTAGACAGAAGTATGCGATATTTTGAATTTATGTTTGTAAAGAGAAATGAGCAATATTGAAAATGAGATAAACAAAAAGAATTTATTAATTGTTTGTGATATATATTTGAGACGTTTCGCAGATGGTAAAAATACCTAACTCCAGAAGCCATGTTTTTAATTTTAGTCATTAAAAATTGTTCGAAATTTAAATCATTGTCAATCTCAACACCTAAATAATTTATTGATTCACTTTGCTTTATTTGCTTTATTTTTACAGTTAGTTCAATGTTTTTTGTGAGATATTTAAATGTTTTAGGCGAGAAAATTATAAATGGTGTTTTTTCAATATTTACTTTCAATTGATTATTTGAGAAATACTTTGTTAAATGTTCGATGTCATTTTGGAGAATTTTTGTAGCATTAAAGGCATTTACGTTAGTACTTATGAGACAGGTATCGTCCGCATATTGATAAATATTACTGTTTTTTTATCTGTTTCGTTATATCATTTACGCAGAGTGAGAATAGGATGGGGCCAAGAACTGTGCCCTGAGGTACCCCACGGTTAGTTGTAATATATTTTGATTTTGTGCCATTAAGTATAACTCGTTGTTGTCGATTTATAAGGAAGTTCATTATCAAATTTATAGCGTTGTCATCAAAATTATAATGCATTAATTTGTCTTTCAGTATGTCAAAGTTCATTGAGTTAAACGCTTTGCTCAAATCGAAAAGGGCAATGCAACTACATTTATTAGAAGCTAAATTTGATTTTATTTGCTGTGATATTGACAAAATTGCATCTTGAGTGCTAAACCCATTACGGAAACCAAATTGTTTTTTTCGAAAGAATGTTTTCAGATATCAAATATGCATTTATTTGATTATTTAATAATTTTTCAAATAGTTTTAACTGAAAGGATGGCCAGTGCAAATTGGCCTATAATTTTGTGCGTTTAGAGGATCGCCTTTTTTATATATAGGGCTTATGTCTGATTTCCTAAATATATCAGGGAATTCATTATCAATAATACATTGATTAAATGCGAATAGAAGATGTTCACTAAAGATATGAAAATGACGTTTAATAATAAAAATTGGAAGATTATAGGATGCAGTTGATTTATTTGTGTCTAAATTTTTTATTATGGTTTCTAGTTCATTTGCATTTACGAGTCTAAAAGAAAAGTATGATTTTGCTGAGAATTTATTAATTTTTATTATGTTTCTCTTATATTGGGGAACATTGAAATTGCCAGGTTCCTTAAATGTTGCATTTAGATGGTTTATTATTCTTGTTTCTTCCGTTGTAGTTTTGTTATCAATGCTTAATTCGTTAATGTCAGTTGAAAGTCCTTTACTTTTTCCCAAAAATTTATTAATATATCGCCATTTTTCGTATGTATTGCTTAGTTTATCGAAGAACCTTTTCTGTTTAAGGCAGATTTTTTATTTCTTAATTGTTTAATTATCTTCTTTGATTTTTCGTAATTAGTCTAATTAGTTGTTGTCGGCTCTGTTTTCGCAAGTTCAAACAATTTTCTTTTAATGCATACTTCTTCACGTATATAATTATCATTGGCATTGGATAAAGCAAATTTTCGCGCTTTTAATTTTACTAAATAATAATAATAATAATAATAATAATAAT
>CABFPE010000036.1:201328-213598 GCA_900660155.1 Hofstenia miamia | reverse complement strand
GCAGGTGCTCACGAGTTACCTCAGTTAGTAGCCTTGGTTGGCGAAAGCTGTAGAGAGGCGCAACCCTCTCATGAAGCTCGGCCTTCGGCTTCACTCTCTGCTGATCAGACTCAACACAGATCAGCACTCTGCGTGCCAGGGGTCGCCAGAGGACAAGCATGATTAAGCCGGCTGCACACTTCTAGGGGAAATGCCAGAGCTGATCTGTCGCCACCCACTCTTCAGTCCGTTGACTGGTAGAGTAACCCCGATTATGAATTTCTTATAACCGAAGACAACGGGTAAAAATTAACAACACTTATTCTGATTATATTACTACTAATCTAGGTGTTCCTCAAGGAACAGTATTAGGGCCGGTTTTATTCGCACTGTATGACAATGATATATCGAATACTTTAAAAAACGGAACGATCTATCAATATGCGGATGATACATGTATATTAAGAGAAGCAAAAAAATCCATATGACGCAACCAAGCTTTTAACAAAAGATATTGAAAATCTTATTAAGTATTTTAGTAGAATCAAGTTAAAAGTTGATCCTGATAAAACAGAATTTATTATTTTCACACCAAAGCAATACCAAAAATATTCTAATATCAAAATTAAAGTAGGAGATAATGAAATTGAGCAAAGCAATTTTATTAATTATCTTGGTGTAGTAATTGATAGAGATTTACGTTTTACTGAAATTTTTTCATCAAAATGTAGGAAAATGGCCTCTGGTATTAAATATTTATATCATTTTCGCAATGTAGGGCAGTCCTTTCCATCACAAATGCTTAACTCTTTTGTGCTAAGTAACTTTAACTATTGTTGTTTTTTATTCCAAAATATCACATGAAATAATCGATCATCACTAGCAAAAAATATTCAATTGGGCAATAAGAACTCTGAACTATATTGATAAGCATAAATCAGCGAACACTTTTATAAAAGGTGGCAATGTTCTTGCACCATTGTACTTTATCGAATATCAAACTCTTTGTATGATACACAAGTATGTACACAATTCAAAATCAACGCACTTTTTAAGCAATTATATCAAAACCACTGATAGAAACCACAATTTGCATAGTAGTATTAATCGTCCAGATTCATTCTCATTTAAAGCTTCTAGATTATGGAGTGACTTAAATCTCGAAATAAAAAAGGAACAAAATTGTAAACACTTCAGAAGAAAAATTAAAAAAATTTTGTTATCAAACAATCACTATTAGGAATATCAAACAAATTAAGTCAATGGACAGACATTTGAAATTTACGCCTTTTAAGTAAGTGTGCATATTTTTGGCTTTGTAAATATACATGTATAGTAGTTTGTAGTATTTGTTTGTTTGTTTATTTTAGCAAAAAATTTGCTTGACTCTTATTAATCATTCAAATATGATCGTAAATCGTTCAAAAATTCATGGGAGAGTATTTCATAAAGTAAATGTTCCTAATCTTCTTGCTTATCAATGTGATTATGATTCTTAGAAAACAACAAACCGCCTTCTGGTCGACATCTTCTGGAGCAAGTTTTGACTTTCTCTCTCTGTATATATCGCTTAACAAAGTTCCTGCATATACTTTGCCAACTGTCAACTTTGGATAAATTAGTTCTAAAGTAAATTCAATTTTGTTGAAATGAAAGTTCTCACTTTACCAGATAAAGGGGGCACAAGTAGATCCAGCTTCTTTGGTGAAATGTGTGGCCATACGTTTTTCAGCACACCACGAAGCTCCTCGTCAGCTGCATTCATTGAAGCAACTAATCACCAGATACTTATATATTAAAAACTCGTCCAATTATATCCTTTATATATATATATATATATAACTATTCTTAAAAATAATAATTATTATTATGACTAAAATTGTGTTATTGTAATCTTGCTTCAACATAATGTCAAAGTAGTTAACATTAAGCTCACAAGCAATTACTTATACTCGATTTTAACAGTTTAGTATACTATTCTTCTTTCCACTTAATGCTTGAGATAGGTGAGGTCCACTGGGGGTGTATGTTCTTCAAATTAAAATATATACAGTAATCTATTGTTCAATAAATGCATTATTTATTTTTATATTACAACGCATCTCAAAATCCAATCTGATTACCTTACTATGAACTTTGTGTTTCCAATAATAGTAGTTGTAGACTTGCTGATTTGGCCCACTTGACGTGGCTAATTTTTTGACATTACAAAACTACACAGTTTACTAAAAAAATTTTTACAATGAATCGGCATACAGGCTTTTTTAGGATGGGAATAAATTAAATTCTAAGGCATCAACGAAATATAAATAAATGCATGAGGATAACACGTGTACATGCATTATAAACACAATAAAGCGAAAATGAATTCATGCGGTAAGCTAGGTAGCATAATTGCAACTGTTAATGCGACGAATTGTGGAGGGAACACAGTTCCTTTATGCAAATGAGATTTAAAAATTACTAGCATTTGAAATGTTTTTTTAGCACCAATATGCATTGTACATGTACAGAAAACCTCTACCTTGATTGAAATTTGAAAGAGTCAAACAATCGAAAAGCTTTCAATTAGCTCTTTAATTCTAAGACGGTTATCTGAACCTATTATTTAGCATCATCTTTCTAAAAAATCTTGAGCCGTAACCCGTTATGAGATATATTACAAAATTATGTAATTTTGTGAATTTCAAAAAATTTAAAATGAATTACCTATAATAAAATTGATTTACAATTCATATTAAAGGTATGGGCAGGGAGGAGGCCAGTGATTCTGATTTTAAATGGTTCATGAACCTTAAGATGTGCTTGACATCATTGTCTCCAACTCATGTAGCATAAAGTTGAGTTCAACGAAAACTTCAGTTTATGATTTGGCGCTTTCTTTAACTTTTGCTAATTTGAATTTTATGAAGTGAGAAATACTATGCTGTATATGACTTAATAACATGCTTTCACAATTGTTGATTCAAAATGCTATTTCAAGTTTTGTGTGAGCATGTTGTTGATTTCTTTTGTCAAAATTTTTTTATATTTTAAAACAATAAATTTTTACTGAATAATTTTCATGTAAATTTGTCAAAGTTTTAATTATTTTTTTGTTAAAATTACTATATATATATATATATATATATATAAAATTGAAAACGAACACTATTTGGTTTAAAATATTTGTGTGCAAATTGTTGTTCTTTCTACACGAAATTATTAAAACTAGTGTGGTTTAGTTAACAAAAAAATTATAAAGCAAATGACATTAAATACAAAAAAATATTTTTGAATCGTAAATTTTCAGACCATCAGCTAGTAATAACAAAATGCTGTTCATTAGGAAATTTTTCAATAATAAATTTTTCACATGTAACGCTGTGATCTAAAAACTCAATTGAAAACACACATGTAATTACTATGGTTGATTAGGCTTATTTGGTTAGTTAAATGTTGCGTATAAATCACATTTTTATGCATACTTTTTAGATATGTTAATTGTAGCTGTTTCTATAATGAAGTATACTTGAAGCATGTAGACTAAGAACCCGTGAAGTGCAAATGGATGCAAAAAGAGAAATCGCCTTTCTTGGGTTTACGTTTGTTAATATAGTTTTGGTTACATGAATCTTCATAAAGTTATAATCAAAAGTGGTGTCATTCAACCTTAAGCATCCTTGGGATTTTTGAAAATTTTTCATGATCTTATACAAGGTTATAGCTTAAAAACTATTAACGATATCCTCAATCTAAAAACACCATGTGGTAGAGGCCTCGCTACCTCTGACTATGCCAACAGCACACCTCAACTGGTTTGGAATATCTCCGCACATATCAAGAGAAATTCAAATTTCTTTATTGCTTCTATGAGCGCAAAACCCTGTGAATACATGAACATGAATTTTTCAATGAAAAATTGTTAATCCCTTCAACAAATTAAGCCGCAGCAATACGCTTTAATAGAAATTTTCAACATTGCGTTCAAGCATGTTCCCCACTATATCTGCCTAATCCCTTACGATTTTCAAATTTGCTAATAAACTTGGAGAAAATTCTTTGTAAATATTAAAAAACGGTTTGTCCTGTAAAAAAGACGCCAAGCGGTTTAAGGTTAACTTGTTTTGCACCCAGCAATGTGTAGTTCATCTTCTATTGATATTTTTATAGCTGTGTTATAACATCCGCAAATCGTCTTCATATAATACTTGTTGTGATTGGCATCAATTTAAGTTGGTAGAACATAGATAGCGTAATGTATTCTTACCCGAGCTAAATTGTCTATTTTGTGATGGTAGTAAAGAATCAGAGTGTGTTAATAAGTGAAATTTCAGCAATAAACAATAGTATTTAATTACACTAACAGCACAATCAAATCCTAGAATTATATAAAATTGTAAGCTTAAACATCTACCGAAGTTTGTTCTAATGTTGAGGGCTGTTCTAATTAAAGCAAATAATGTGGTAGTAAAGTGAACTCTGGATTCATTATCAAGAGGCATGTTCATCTGAATGAGTCTTTTGTAAGCCAATTTATTAGGACACTTTCGGCCGAATCCAACAGGTGGGCTCAAGTTTCGCAACATCTGATACATCTCAACATAAGTTATTCTTCCGCTAAATTACCTTGAGTTTAGGTGTTCAAATATATACACACATGCAATAATGTATGTAAGAGAAGTAAGCTTACTTTGCGCTTTGAAGATTTCATTGTAAAATTATAGAAATCAACATGAAACAATGTCGTTCATGTAATTAGTATATTGTGCAATTATATTAATGCATTCGATTGTTTCCACTTAATGTTAATCAAAGAAATAATTATGATTAAATTCAATTCACTGAAATGGGCTGCAAAACTTAAGCATGTGGACTTTTTTACGTGTTACTTCATTACTTTTTCTTTTAGTTGGAGTCGATAAGACCTATAAAAACTATAATTATTTGTGAAACTAAAAAGGGATAAAAATAACATTATTTGCCAACATATTTGCATAGACGTTTTTATACTTTACCCTATTGGTTTGGTCCTGTTATTCTAGTTGCCATTCAATATACACAAAAGTTAAAATCTGTTAAAATGTTGAGGTACACATACAAACGTAGAAACGAACTCGTAATTCAGAAAGTAAATTAAAGTGTGAGATTTTTTTACATAAGGAATAATTTTAAACACATTTTAGGGTTTTAATCACAGCTGCTAAAATTGAAGTTTTTATTTATAAATATTTAGTAGCATGCATGTATAATTATCGAATTATTGAATTCAAATGTTGGCAAATTTATAGAAGCTTTCAGCAAGCAAAGTATGAAGCAATTATTAAGAATTATGGGGATAAGCTAGTTTTTATATGCTTTTTAAGTTAAGCCTTGTCAAATATGCGTTTTGGCCAATTCCATTTCATATGTTGCTATTACGTCATATATTGCAACAATTGTTACGTTCAAAGTTTAAATATATTATTAATTCTACGTTGATTCTGAAAACTACCATCCACACGGATCATAAACAGCCCATGCACGCAAATATTCGTCTAAATGATGCGCTCCCAAAATTGATTTATCTCTTGTAAGATAGTCAAAATTGTCCATTATCACAGCCACGAATAAATTCAGCATCTAAATACATAAGATGTCAGCTTTTAGAAGTACTTAATGTATAATCACAGTAGCAGGTAAATTAGACTAGACCATTAGCTTTGGGCTTTCACCTTATTTGGCTTTCGCCTGGTACATAGTTATTCAATATTTAATATAGTTGAGTCTCTTAATAATATTGAATTAGGATGAGGTTTAACAACTTTAGCTTGGTCTTAGTTAAGCAGTCTTATACCTAAGATAGAAAAATATTTGCATAGTAGCTAAAACATAGCAACAATTTTATTAAACTTTTGGATAAAAGAAAACTAATTGAACTTACCAGGAAGGAACTAAGAAAGACAAAGCTAGTAAAGAAGACCCAAGACAGCTTGCTTCCACAACTGGTTGCAGATGAAGCAGAATCGCACTGAGCATAACTAACATCGCATGATAACATAATTAACTGCCAACTTTCACCAGTTGCACACCTGAACACATTTTTGTCAAAATAATGTAGTGATAGAGTTCACCGAGAGGGCTCAGCAATTTGTTTTAAGTTAGTTTTAGTGAAACCTACTGAAAAATTTTTTTAAATATATTTACAAAAATGGTTTTTTGGTCATGTAGTCAATCAATTTGCATAATTCTGTAGACTACAGGAAAAATATTGTTTAGCATCTCATTCTTCAGCTTTGTTTTGAAGTGAGTCTATCATTATAAACTTTGAGATCAACTTTTTCCACAAGTTTTCAAGAAATTCTAAACTTGCAGAGTTTAAGCGCTGAAGATAATACTAAGTTTATCCTTTTGACGTAAGTAATATGTGGTTATACGAGTACAGAGAAATTTTAAACCATAGGCTTTCGTTGTTGTATGATATGCAATTTTGTCACGCATCACTAATGATGTGTTTGAATGAACTCTACAAATAGCTGCATATTAGTAATGTAGTTGAGCCTATTTGTGACAATTCATTATTCAAAAAATTTCTCTCAGAAGAAAATTATTTTTCCTGATTCAAGTGCAATTTATGTAGATATTATTAAACATAGTGATAGACAAGAAAATTAGATTTAACTATTTGCTCCAGAATATTTCAAAATGATTAAATATATTGCGCAAAATTAAACTACGCTTTAATAGTTTTATGTTGTTACATTAAGTGCAAGATCAAAGGGATTTATTAAATTCTAAACTAATTATAATCCCATTCCAATGAAATCTTCAAATGATTCAAAACACAAGGACAATAAAAGTACACCAAAAGTTTTTGTTAAGGGAAACTAATTTATCAGAAAGATTGTTCATTCATTAAAATTGCATTAAAAATTAGAAATTGTATTAAATTTATAATTAAAATTATATAAAATATTATAAAAGTGCATCCAAAATATTGGAGTTAAGAAGAAAATATATATATGTATATACCATTAAATAGATATTTAAAATATGACAATAATGAGTTTAAATTTTCCAGCAACTATAAAGTGAAAAAGTTTTTCATCAATTTATTATAAATACGTGAAACACAAGAAAGATGAAATTTTAGATATTTCTCAATTGATTATTTAGTAATATGTGCCATTTACAAATAAGAAAAAAAATCGTTTAAATATTATATAGAACGTTAGCATATGCATTCAAAAAGGATAGTCAATTGAAATATATTATTTTGTTAATTACCATTACAAAATTGAAAATAATATTACAATTTAGAAATATTTATTGCAGAAAATTTTTACATTAAATAATGTTAATTTATAAAATTTAACAAACTAACTCTCAAACTAAATTATCGAATTGAAAGTTATTTTTAATAAATTTTACCTAAGAATTTACTTAAAATAAAACATGTTGCATATATTAAATGTTACAAGAAGACAATTATTAAGAGTTTTAAGCACAAAACCATAAGAAACTAAAAAGGAAATATATGCTAGAGATTTCAATGGTTTTTCAAATTGCCTTTCAAAAATACAAATACTAAAAAAATGAAATTCATTGCAGATATTTTCAAAAAAAAATCTATAAAAAATCTGTAAAAATATCATATATAAATGATAACATTGTTAAAAATTAAAGAAAAATAGCTAACATATTAAATGCGTGGTTTTTCCATATAGAAAATCAATTAAAAATTTTAGGTTTAAATTAATATGAAAAATCTTTACATTTTGAATCAATAAACAAGTTGTTTTAGTTTTATAATAAAATTTCATAAACTAGGCGTAGCATGCATTGTCCCACGCTGCAGTCTATCTCAATAAGTCACTACACAATTGATCGCAATTTCGCTAAAAGTCCCACTCAGGTATCTGGCTATGAAGGGCTACACGATATTATTCTTACCACATTCACATTTACAAATCATTGCACCACTTTGCAGCCTGCCATGGGTTTAGGACTCAGCATGGAGTATCATTACTATTTCCCAAGCCCAAATTATATTGGAAGATAGATGCACGCAAATTTAACAATGAGCAACAACATGTAAAAAACAACAATAAAGTGTGATATAAACTATTAATTAATAAATAATATTCTACAAAAGTCTGGTCTAAGAGAGTTACTATTCAATCTGTATGTAAATGACAAAAAAAATCAATGAAAAATTACAATATATTATTTCGAATAGATATGATGATTTAGCATTACAAGATTCAAAACTATCATTTTGGAATTATACATTTGTTAAGGCCATTTGGTAATATCACATGAAAAAATTGGAAAAATAACATTATATGCGAAAAAATTTGCAACATAGACGAAAAAAAGATAGATATTTTTTATTATATTAATTGAAAAATTAAGCAATCTACACTAGAAAAATTTTCTAGGATTAGGATCAAGAAGGAAATAACAAGAGTGAACTTAAGAACCTAAATTGAAGAAGAAAATGTTGAAGAATAATATATTACTTTCTGTATTGATTTGTGCAAGCAATTTTTGTATCAACTTTCTTCGGTAATTAAACAGACTTTTTGAGTGAATAGAAGCATTGCGAAAGTCCCTAGAATTCAAATTTAACATATTTATTCTCGCTCTTTACATTAACCCCAGGGTATTTGTTTGCTACCTATGATGATAAAATGCTTGGCAAGTCCAAGTGCCACAAATATTTTCAACTGATACGAACAGTAATATGCGAAAAAACCCAATTCAGTTCCTGTGAAAGATTCTAATGCACGTTTCTTTGTGAAAGCGATTTCCTATGTTTTCTATTTGTCTGTTTTATTGAAGTTTTACTACATACGGTAACTGGTATTAAAAATTCGTTTTATTCATCCTTAATTTCAAATTTCCATATTATACAAGTAAAATATTAGAATTTTGAATTGATTATTAGAAATTTTTGAAAATATTTTTTGTAACGGAAGTGCGTCTAAAATTCATAAAGCTTGATAGGTGAGCCAACATGTAAGATGGCTTGAACTAAATAATCAAGGATGTTATACCGAAAAAGTAGTAATAGCGCCATTCCAAAATTTCTGAAGTTGTTATTCGAAGTTATCTGCGAGTTGCTATCAAGTTTAATGTTGCCAAAGAGTTGCATGCCGATTATTGCATAAATAAAGAAGAGCATTACAATCAGTAAGCAAACATATGGAAGAGCCTAAAATGATAAGTTAATATCTCTATAAATACTTTTGTTGACTACTAACCTTAAATGATTGCACAAATGTCCATAGCAAGATCCTTATAGTAAAACCTTGCCTAAGAAGTTTGATAAGACGAGCTGCTCTGAATAGTCGCATAACTGCTAAATTTGGGAAATTCGCTAATTTTTGAGTGTCCTATAAAGGCAGAAATCAGTGTTTGTTAGGGGTGTGATTTACAACAATTTTTGTCCTGGTTCTGTCCTGTCCTGTTTAATAGAAATTCAACAATTTAACCTATGTAATTGTTCAATAAAGAATAAAATCTAAAATATAGTTACATAAAGACCAACTAATGCATTATTATATTGAAATATAATATGTAAACAAAATATCAATGTAAGCACTACATCTACATGGTAAAATAGATTCGTCTGTCACTTTTGACAGATCTATTATAAATATGCATAATTATAATAGAGGAGAATAAATAATCCCCGTAAAATGTAATTTCTTATCATATAAAACAATGTATTAAATTTTCCTTTAAAAAAGGTTTAATTAATTTAATTACGTGTAATTAATTTAAAAGGTTTAAGTTTTTGACCGTTATTTGTCCTGTTTCAAAAAGTGTCCTGTTTTGTCCTGTCCTGTTTTAGTCCTGTCCTGACATCTTGTCTTTTCTCAATACTAGTATTTGTGTAACTTAGAAACATATATCGTAATATGTGTGATTTATTTATTAAATCTTGAAGAGAAACGTATTAGTAACTTTTTATTAACACTGATTTTAGAAATTCATTGAATTGAAAGTATTGAAAACTACAATCCATTATCGTACTTACTAACTATTGCTTGCAGAATTCAATTATACGAATTATGGAAAAAATTGTCAAATTCTTTCTACTACAATGTCAATAAGAATCTTAATTATTGTTGAGATAGGATATTAAATGCCAACACTTACTCTGTAATTTCTTTGAATTTCGGTAAATGCAACATCAATGACACTGCCTACAACGGTGATAAAGTCAAAGATATTCCAAGATTCAGCAAAGTAATTCTAAAATTTATGAAAAATTTGTAAATATATCAATCATACCCCTCCCAATGCAATTAACTTCATTGTGGCTTCGATGAGAAACATGAGGGTAAATATTATGTTAAGGAAACGCAAGACATCCTGGTATTCCACAGGCATCTCATAGAACTAAAAGAATTGTTGAAAGCTTATTCATATCTTGGCACAGGTTATAATTAAAGCAACTATAAGGCATTGAAATTCTCCAATTTTGCTTATCTTAGATTAACTACAAATTATTGATTTACTCAGATATAGATATACTAATTCATAGCCTAACAAAGATATTACATTGTAATAATATAAAAATCTTAATAAACTACTTTAATATTTTATAGAATTAGCTAATATTAATATACTGTCAAAATGGCAAATTTTTGAATTCTTGTTTTGCCTAACCAGATGATGCACAATTTTAATACTCATAGCACCTGTGACAGAAATAGTTGTCTGTCATTTAACCGCTTATCTAATATGACAGCTCCAGCATTTTCCTAGAAATTAAGATAAGAACTTTAGCTCAGTTATTAAAATATTACCATATTTGAGCCAGGATTTACAAGATTTATATTGATTATTGAATATACTAGGCTTTGATGAAGGTGGATACTAATTGATGGCAAATGTAATTTTGAAATTTTATTTTATTGTTAACTGTTTCCATTTTAGATATGCAATATTTTGGAGATATTAGTGATTCCAATTGCCTAGATTTAGAATTCAAGCATATGATTTTGAGGAATTCACCTGTTCACTAATTTATTATATCTGAGTCTTGGCAAAGTGTCGAGTAATACTTATGAACTCAAAATCAGAGTCATGGAGGATAGATCCAAAGGAAAATAGATGGCAGACATTATATTCAATCATAATATTAAATGACATTTAAATATGTACTATTCAATTGGCTTTTAGTACACTCACAAAAATAATAAGAAATTTACCTTCATCATGAGAACAATGGTATTGAATACAATCAATGACATTATAAGAACTTCGAAATACTGAGACATGATAATTTTCCACATTTTGTAACGAATACCATTCTTATTGGAGGGCATGAAGTGTTTCATTGGATGCGCATTGATGCAATACTCGATACATGATTTCTAAGAACATCCTTAGATTCAGATTATACAGAATTCTTGGTCAGAATTTAAAAAAGTCAAAATTCGCATACTGATCATGCATTCTACCAATGATTAATTTCATTTTAGTAACAGTTTTATGATTATGAGCTTTTTCAAAAAAATTTCATTTGCATACCTGATTTTTGTTAAGTTCGCATACTGCAAGCTCAAGTTCTCCTTGCTCCTGAAATGTAATAATAATCAATGCCACGAAGATGTTTACAAAGAAAAACGGGAAAACAATGAAAAAACCCAAGTAAAACAGTGACACTTCAATGCGGTACCATGGGATTGGACCTTCGTCTTCATATGTGGTACTTATTGATTGATGAAGTATTCTAAGGCAAATGACTAATTGCATTGATTACATTTTTTGCTAATATATATATATATATATATATATATATATATAGGCTTGGCAAAAAAGTTTTGACCGATGCAAACATGACAATATTTTTTCATCATTAAATCGTATAAATAACAAAAATAAAGCAAAATATTCTAAAATAGAAAGACGTTATTATTCACTCATCATTTTGTGTCAGGTGCTGGAAATAATTTCCATCGGCATCGATGCACCTTTGCCATCTACTTCCCAGTAAATTGAAGACTTTTGCGAAAAACGATCTGATTTCGACCCCTGAACCAACGGTTCACTTCCCTCATCACTTCATCGGCATTCCTAAAACTCATGCCTTTTAATGAACTCTTCATCGGAGAAAAGTATAATAGGCTGATGGAGACAAGTCCGGCGAATAGGGAGGATGGTCCAACACACTAAGTGCTAAATCCGATATCGGTTAACTTTTTCCTCGTTTCAGGAAAGTATCTAATGTATAAGATGAAGTAATAAGGAAAAATAGGTAGTTTCCATCGTTCAAAACTTAGTTACCAAGCCTATATAAATGTATATATATATATA
>CABFPE010000036.1:180724-196232 GCA_900660155.1 Hofstenia miamia | reverse complement strand
TATATATGAATATATATATATATGTATATATATATATATATATATATATATATATGTCATGAGGATCTTCAAAAGATTGTGGTGTAAAATTGAAAATCAACTTTTTAGCATTAAATTCAGAGCTAATCCTACAATTTTATCAAGAAGTTTTTTTAGCAGCAACCAGCTTTTCAGTATTAGTCAATGTGGTTGATCTGTTCTATTAACAAAATTCCGAATCAACCTCAGGCAATGGTTCTATTAGATGAAAATATAACAGGATTGCAGATTTCAGCACAGCTCAAAAAATTATTATTTAAATTCAATTTGATTTGAAAATGTTTCATAAATCCTAGATGAGTCTACCCAAACTTTTGGAAGTTCATGAATATAGAATTCCAAAATGTACATGTATTTTTGCAAGTCAATTTGATGTTAAAATTTTAAAAGTAAATTAAAATATTCCTTTATAGTCTTCACACTAAATAAGATTAATAGAATAAATTAAAAATGCCTCAACATCTGAATGCAATTTAATAAACTTCACAGACATTTCTGACAAATTGTTTAATTTATTTCTCATTGTTCAATATGATTAAAATTGAAGTATTTAACACTATTAAAATTGCCCATTTTGCTTAAGATGCAAAAAATATGTTTTAGGAAATAATGCAAAAAAATTATAATTATAGTTTTATATTGCTTTTACAATACCTACAATATATCTTGTACTAAACTTGAAAAATTAAAATGTCTGCCATTGCCTAAAACAATGAGAAATAGAAAATAGAACACATGGTGAAAGCCATATAGAAGGTGAAAAAAATTTGACTAGACACTAGCTACATATATATATATATATATATATATTATATATATATGTATATATATAATATATATGATTTAGCCAAATCAGATTCTTAAGACCTTAAGATGTAATTAAAAAACAATGGAAGTTTAAACAAAATATAATTGTATAACATCTAAATTTTAACCTATGTTAAGGTTTTAGAATATTTGAAATATGCTCTTGGTCTACTTTGGTTAAGCTCGGGCTTATTGGATGATGTTTCCTCTTTAGTTGCTTTAGCACTTTCTTCTTCATCCCTAGTCAATTGCTGCGCGGTTGCCAAATTGTCAACAGCAATAGCAAGGAAAACATTCAAAAGCGTATAGTTTCCAAGAAGAAGAAGTGAAATGAAGTATAGTGAACATACCATTCCAGATGAACATACTTTCTCATTGTCTGAGCAAATGGACCTAATGCCATTGTACATAACAGTATTCCAGTCTTCCCCAGTTAAGATCTAAAGCCTATGATTAACTATATTTTAAGACAGCCTTACCTGAAAAACAGTTAATAAAGCAATAAAAAAGGTGTCGAAATTGCTCGGAGGTGTACCTTCTTCAAAGTTGAAGCTAAACTATATTAGAATTTAGCAAAATTAAAAATGAATACTTTCCACCAAATAATTGCATTCCAAGAAGTGCGAATATCATTATAAAGAGGAAGAGTAAAAATAGCAAACTGATGATTGATCTCATGCTCATCATTAAGGAAACCACTAAGTTCCGTAGAGATGACCAATAACTAAAAGTAAACTATCCAACAAAAATCTAATATCTATTTAATATGCGTGTGTGAAGATCGTGAAACAGCGTGAATGCTATTATTGTTGAAGTAAAGTTTGTATTTAAATGACAAATTAATTTTTTTAATTATTATACACTATTGATGTCAATTTATCGATGTATACATAATATTGATGTAACTATGGATGGAATATAAGATGGATTTGATTGGAAGGAATTGCAAATAAAAAGTTGAAATTTGGATAATAGTTAACAATGTAATTTTCAATTATTTCAGTGTGGTAATCACTAAATAATATTTAAAACTTTACTTTAATGCTAAATTTTTAGGATAGTAGACTATATTTTCTGTTCTCTAAAAGTCTTAAAGAGCTAATTTTTTAAATAAAATTCAAAATATGCAAACAATTGGACACTCCCCTTTTCTAAGTATTAATGCCATATTTTATAGATTTAAAACTATATCATATTGGTAATGCTGCAAAATGAATAAAACTGTGATTGAAATAGCAAAATGTCAAGCCTTTTCTAAAGGAAGATTTTTGGGAAATCCATATGTTTGTGGTTGATTGGCGTAATCGCACTTGTTCATACAAATTTGTACTTCCTTGTTATATTCTTGTATTTAGGCTAATTTTCAATATATACATATATATATATATATATATATATATATATACTATCCAGAAAGAGAGAAAAGTTGTTCTTACCTTAGCCAAATCAGATTCTTAAGACCTTAAGATGTAATTAAAAAACAATGGAAGTTTAAACAAAATATAATTGTATAACATCTAAATTTTAACCTATGTTAAGGTTTTAGAATATTTGAAATATGCTCTTGGTCTAATCACCTAACATATTTAGTCTAAGCATATTTGCTCTAAATGGAGAAATGATTATAAAACGTTTAGATTCACCTTGTAACTTTGAAAACACGTAGTAATCTCAACGCTCTTAAGACGCTTAACCCAAGTGATCCTTCGATGAAAACAGTGTATATTTCTTCTGCAATACTTCCAAAAATTACCTAAATTGACAAATATTTGCAAAAGCATTAAGAAGTGAAAATGAGCTGAAATTTCAGGTCAGAACTTAGTTAAAGCAAAGGCAAACGGTCAAATTAGAGTTTTGGGAGAACTGTATTTCTACTCTCCATCCTGTTTGCTTAGCTGATTTTATTCCAAGAACCAAGTTTCGGTTCCGAACAAAAGCTTAGTTTATTTTGTACCAGTAACACAGCATAGCTATGACATGATCTATTACCGAAAAATCTGCCAAATACAATATAAGCATGTACAGCTATAGTTATTCAATGCTGGATGACTTTAATCAATGTCGTTCCCTCTATTCGAACTAGACATCTTCCTCAGCTAGAGATATGTTTTTTATTTTGGTTCCTATCCAAAATAATGCACAAAACTTACCGCAATTGGTGTCCCGGCTAAGGACCTGCAGGGCAACACCTTTTGTTCCGGTATCTTATGGTTCCCTCTCTGTCTGTGTTCAATTATTTAGTCCCGGCCTCAGTCCAACAATGAGAGATTTCGTCCCAGTCAATGATGGGCATTCAATAAATAATGTATTAGACGCGAAACAAAACACAATGTGATCAAACGAACCCAACCCGAACCAACTATCGATTCACTTTCTCGACTTGACCTTACTCGAAGAAATTATAATACTCAATATAGAAGTGTACCTGAATTGCAAACAAATAAATACGGAATGTTGCATTCTATCCAATTTATCATACCCGATAATTACCCGGCGTAGTCTGCACCCTGAGCGTCTCTTCCAACCAGAATTCAAATTTTTGTAGCCGGACATAACCTGACCCGATACCCGACGTCGGGTATGAGAAAGTTAGGTACACGATGTCCATCTTCGGTTACACACATTTTTTCTGATCCCGCAGGAATCTAGCTACAGCTAATTTGAGTTCTGATAATTTTATTGAGATAAAAAGGAAGTCTAATACATACCACCATATCAAAGAAATTAAAAGAGGAGTGCAGGTATCCTTTCAACCCCAGTCCGTACATTTTGAGCAGCATTTCAAGAATAAAGAGAACTAGGAATATCAGCTCCGCATAGGCTAAATTACCACTATTTTAAAAATATAATTGTATGCATAAACAGTGTAAACTAGATTTTTTTCAAATTTTCTTTTTATATTACTAATTTTAGATATCATATATATATATATATATATATATAATATATATGACTATATATATAAAATATATGAATATATATATATATATATATATATATATATATATCGGAATGAATGCTGAAAGTATCTTCATAAAATTTAATTCTTAGATAATATGACTTATGCAAAGAAAATACTTTTGTTATTATATGCTATTCTTTCCTGTTTGAATTAGATGAAGTACAATTTTCTATTTACTGAAAGAGTTGTATATACATAGCGGTGAATGTTTAACTGAAAAAAGTGAAACATACGGGCTTAACTAAAAACAAAATTCGAATAAAAGATATGCTTAGCAAGATCTAATTTTTTGTTTTTGAAATTGGCAATATTTTTACTCATGGCAATTAATGCAAATTTTAGAAACGAGATTGAGAACAATATTTATTTCAAAGTAATTATTTACAAATATTTATTTTCTGTTTTGTCCTCATCAATTTACCTAACTTAGGTGCAAAATGCACCATTGGAATACTCCTGAAAATTACTGAAATACTGTTGTAAACAGAATCTTTGTACCAGATTACGCACTGAAATCTACTTTTTGCAAGAAAACTTTTTTTCATGAAACTTGACTTACGTACGGAAGAAAACCTGTACTTATTTTAATTTTTGAGTACATATTTTACAAACACTAAACTCATTTTTTTAACTTTTTACGATTTATTAAAAGAATATGTCTAACATGTAAATTGAGCCACGTTAATGACTGGGCAGTTGTACCCGTCTAAGCAAAAAGAAAACATTTTTCAAGAGTGTCACTTAGTGGTTAACCCTAAACAGCCTGTTGTTATTTTAAAAGCACAACTATTTTCCTACAATGTCGAATTTTTTCTCGAAGCCTATTAAGAAATTTACAAATTTTTGGCGAATGTGCAACCATTGAGGCGTACATGGTCATGCTCGCAGTGCTGCTGCCCGTCCTAATGGGACAGTGGTTTTAAAACGTAAATGAAAGAGCTTTATTAGTTCGATTGTTATAGGCTTTAAATTTTTTTCCAAAAAATAATCAAAAATTTAAAATTTTAAACAATTCATAAATATATATATATATATATATATACATTGTTGGTAGCATAGTGCAAACTATTTATATTATGGAAATTCTGCAAATGCCTGTTTGAGCTAACACTTAAAATACTTACTGTGGCCAACCCTCAACTGTAGTAACAGTAAAGAGAGTCAGCATTGAGGCAATTACGTCATCAAAATGAAATGAATATTTAAGCCAAACTCTATCTTTTTCAACCCATTCTTGTGCAGTTGTGTCAAAATGTAAGTATCGTCCTCTAAATTAGTTATTATAATTTTGGAAAGAATTTTGAGGAAAGTTTTCACATAGATTATTGAAAAAATTAAAGCATATTTTTAAAACCAAATGCAATTTAATAAGAAAAGCATTTGCAAATAATTATTGGCAATGTGACTGACCAATTTACAGTTTCCACATAACATCCAATTTTCTGGTATAGAAAATTTTTCGCAACTCGTGTAATATATACTTAGCAGCATTTTTTCAATTCGTTTGTTATTGAAAAATTCAAAACCCGGTTTGGTTACTTGTTCAGTCAGCAATAATCACGGTTTTTAATATATTATTCTAGATAAACAATTTTGTCAACAGCTCTGTTGAGCAATAATTAATTTGAAAGATAGAGTAACTAGGTCCTTCCTTATTTTTATTTAGCTAAATGTAGGAATAGGATGAGAGAAATGTCTCAAGTTTCAAGTTTTGAAGTTTATAAGCCTAATTTAATTTTATATTATACGTATTTCTAAAAAAGTTTTGTGTAAATCATTGTTGTCTTTGCTAACTTACTTGCAGTACTTTTCCAGTCGCATTGAACGATCTGTACAGTAGAAAAATTTTCCCTTAAACAGCTGCACTGCCATTACAGAGAATATGAAATGAAACAAAAGATACACGACTAAGATGTTGAAGACATTACGCAGTGACGTTAACACACAATCAAATACTGTCTAAATACAATTCGATGTATTTGAAATATTCTTAATATACAGCTCGCAAAGATTTTTAGATGATTTCTTTGCATATTAAAGTGTTTTTCATTAAAAGTGGCATTAGAACATAATGTACATGTATAATGAAATTTAAGTAAGCTCCTAGATTAAGAAAGATCAATAATAATTCACAATAAAACTAAACTGCATCAAATCTTTCCATGAAAATATTCTATGATTATATTCACGTCATCGATATATAATATAATGCTTACTATATGTAGACTCATACCTTTAGCTTTGGCACACGATTGATCGTTTTTAGAGGCCTCAATACTCGTAAAACCCTTAAAGACTTCACGGAACCAGCAGCGCTGTTGGCACCAGTGTCAACATAGCTAAGTATATCACCTTAAATGTAAAATCTATTGAGTAGTTCATCGATTTCAATCTTAAAATGTATAAGGGTTTACTTGAATTTTTAAAGCTCTTAGTAGGCGTTTTTCAGACCGAGTCAAAATGCCCTATTTTTCTAAAGTGATTAAAAGCTACTCCATAAAATATAATTACGATCTGGTTTATTTTTCAGCAAAATAATATTTTTTGAAATCAGACCATCAGTATGAAAACGTCTCAATTTGTGAATCCGGATAGAACGTTAGCCAGTTGTATATTTTAAGAGTCAACAAATATTATTCTCTAAATTTTCACATTTTCCAGAGAAGGTCATCGACTGTCTTCTTTGAGTGATGGCAACACTTTGTGGTAAAATATATGTTGAAAGGCAATTTCAACTATTGCATGGAAAATATGCTCATTATTTTTAAAAGTAACTTACTCGATTACAAAACTGATTAAGGCGCAAATAACTACAATGGCATCGATTATGTTCCAGATATCGCGACAATAAGCTCCAGGATGTAGAAATAAACCCAAATCCACTACTTTAACCACCAGCTCAAAAGTGAATATGAAGGTAAAACAGTGGTCCAAATACGCTAGCATCTAAATATAACCGAGTTTATTTTAACTATTCAGTACATTTAATTCAATTACACAGACATGATCAATGCTAATTTAATAAAAATTTTGGAAATGGGAAGCTTCCCTAAAATATATCATTTCTTGTTAATTCAGCACGATCCTCATGGGACGTCCTATGATGTTTTACGAAACTGAAATTGGTTTTTTGACGAGGTTCACGCAGTGTTTTTAAAATTTGTATCTGTTTTCCATGCAAAGATATTTCTTAAAGATATTTAAAAATGAAAGTTAGTTAATTCAGCCAGAAAAAGATATTCTGCATATTCCAATGAATTATTGTTAAGGATTTTAGAAAGAGCTGAGCAGGGATATTATAGTTGTCGAAAGGGAAAATTTTATCTCATATAGACAGCGGTGCATGTACACCAAATGAAATTTTCTCTCTCAATTTTGTCTATTAATCCTATCAAGCATGATCAGTTCTTGAGTCACAGACGACTTTAGGGAATCATCGATGGAATAATATATAAATATTTCTACAAATGATGCTTGAGTTGCTTTCTGATGAAAATTGTTGAAGTTAAATCAAAACTAAAATAACTAACCCTGAAGAGATCTACTATAACTAAAAGAGTAACATGCTAGCCCAACAATTAATAGTATTGTCTGTACAGCTATTCACCTAAGGTTACACAATATAAAGTACACAATAAACAAACACTATTTAATAAAGCAAAATATTACAAATATTAAAAATGAAGTCACAATTCATATGCTTACAAATATGAGTTTAAAGAGTTTTCCTTCAAAATATGAATCCAAAATATTTAATTAATGGTTCTACACCATAATCAAATAAGTATTGAAATTTATTGCAAAATCCTACCTAAATGAATCGGAGGACATGCTCGTTTGTAATTAAATTAATATCCCTTCAAATTTTACAATGGAGTTTGAGTTGTTTCTTAATCAATCGAAGAAGTGGTATATTGTCTTTGATGAGGACATTGTATTGAGTTTAATAGGATGTTAATCATTTAGCTGTGAACAACTATTGTTTAAAAATAGCATATGTATAAGTCTAATTTCAAATAAAAACGGGTGATAGTACGGAAATTAGTTCGTGGTAAAAGCTTCCCGTGATAAATACCCCGTTGGAAAATTCTTCGTGAAAATGTTCTTCGTACGAAAATTCCCGTGAGGATATTCCCCTAACCCACATTTCCTTAATCTATAACTAAAAAATCATAAAAACTTGCATTATTTGCTACAAAATTGGAAACATTGTTAAAATAATTTCAGTATTTTTAGAATAAATACGAGCAAATTCGCTACGGGGAATGTTCTCATGGAGAATTTACTGACAGGGTAATTTCCGGGTGCCGTATGCATTGGTTGCTTCATGATAAAAACATTCATTCAAATGGCTACACAAAATATACTCGTTTGGCCCACTAAGCTCGAAGAGTTTTTCTAAATCTTGACATAGACACTTTGAAATCAGTAATACCATTGGAGGCTATTGTATTAGGCTAGTAAAATTAGCTACGTTTATAAAAGAAGTCTTTTTAAAGTACGCAAAGAAGGTAAACACAAAAACTTGGTTAAAATTTTTTTTAAATATTCTAAAATTTCTCCACTTGAAAAGTTGAACAAGTGAATTTTTTTAGCAGTTTCTGAGCAATATACCTCTCTAGATGAGTACTAATATTAGTCCAACCTTCTAGAGAAGCGCATAGTTAAGGAAAATAACAACTGTTATTTATAACATTTCAGTTCATTAAAACTTCTGTGCAAGGATGCTTATGAACAACGTGTATCGTTGTTACTACTGGTAACTTCTAGCTATTACAAGGAATCTGATTTATAGAACGTCTGCCACAATGAATAATTTGCAAAAATAATAATCACCTTATTTCTAAGACTATCATCGTTGACTGGATCTTCAGCAGCTAGAGTCAGTGACGAGAGAACAATAACGAGAGTGATTATCATGTCAAAATATCTTAAGTTTGCGATTCTGTGGCATGCCCATCGAAATCTGCTGTTTGTTGAAAAGATATAGAAAGAAGAGTAAGGTAGTATATGAATAGGTGGTTCATCCGAGTTGTCATCAACATGACAGACTTTATTATTCGCTTATTATGTTGTCAATATTTTATTATTGATCATGGATTGCTTAGAGATAAAGACAATATTCCATAAAGTGTTTGAATAGTTAACTGTTTTAAAATTTTTTAAAATTCATTTCAACTAAAAAACAATTTTCTGTACACATTGCTAAACTCCACTTAACAATGCTAAGATGATTTTTTACACATGGTCGAACATAGTGTGCAAATGAACAACCACTATATATAAGTATAAAGAACTGTTGTGCACACACTTAATTCGTGTTTATATATATATATATATATATATATATATATATATAATGTACATGGGCGCTCTATTATTTGGTTTCCTGTCCTATAGCTAAGACCCAATATAAATAGAAATTCTTAACTCAACACATGTATTTATTGGTTTTTTCGCAATATGCTAAAGAAGTTTAGCAAAGAGATTACAATCAATTTACTTGATCTTTTTAAACCATGTGGTACGAGCTGAGTTTGGCGCTCTGTCTCCTTTGAAAACGCCCTGTCCCTAACGTAGCGCCAATTTCTAATGCAGTATAAGTGTACATACACATACATAATCAGAAACACGGACTACTTTGTTTTTCAGATGTTTTTTCTCATTTTTTGAATATTTCATTTCTTTAATTTGCTTTATGCTTTTGTCTTGGGCATTGACACTGTATGAATGAAAGGTGCGTTCGGGCGGGGCGTACCTATATCAAAACTTAATTATAAATTTATGGCTAAATTAAATTTTTACGTAAGTTGCTCGCTAGTGTTTATATATTAATATAATCAAGGTGCATGACCTATAACCATATATTGAGATTAATATAAGCACAGGCAATTAATTAAATAATTAATTAATTAATATTACTTACTAACGAAAATTGTGAGATAAGGTGGTTGGTCGTAATGTTCAACTGCTATGATTGCCGTGTTCAAAAATACGAGAACAATAATGGTCCAAAACAGTGCTTGAGATTTAATTATTCTTCGAACAAATAAACGAAACCTTCGGTGTGCACGGCGAATTTTGCTCCAAATTGATCGGGAATGGTGTGTATCATTGTTTTTCGCACTTGATGCAAAGGGTGTGTCTGAAAAATACACTCAAAATTTAAATCCAATATTGATATCAATAACTATTCCACTTAAACTTTTAATAATTGGAATTTAAGAAAACTAAGCTTTCAATAAATATAAATTCTTCCACAATATACACAATAAAATTTACATTGAAAATTTAAAAATTTTTATTCTAAGACTTTGAAGTCATAACAATAATGAAAATTATTAATTTTTGGGATTACGATGGAAAACTTATTATAAGAATTTTAAAAAAACCTTCCAATTGCGTATATTTTTATAAGCAAAAGTCCTCATCTCATACAATATTTTGTTTACAGAAATGTATGTAGAATAAAATTGTATTTCATATAATAAAAAGTAAAATGAATTGTGCTTCATGGAAACATCCTGGTAGTTGTGAATAGGAAATAAGGAACATCTGAATGGATATTTAAACAAAAATATATATAGTGAGAACAAGTAATAAAAGATCGAAAATTTGTTTTTAACACAAAATATCAATACATATGTTTGCAAAAAACACTATGGTTACTTACAGAAATTATTGTATGAGAACCCATTTTCAAAAAATGATTTTGCATTTATTGATAAATTAACTAATGAATTATTACGAAAATTGTTAGGCACCTTGAGAATAGCTTTCAATATATTCTTAGGACTATAGCAATTAATTGTTTAATCGATTAATCAATCGATGCAGTTATGATCGATTTTAACAATTGGTAAATTTTTGACACCGCATGCACCCAGCCATTCAGAAAAACCATTCTTACATTATACATCCTGGACATAATAGTACACATAATGGGCAGGGTGACGCAACATGTCTCAAAAGTGCATAAAGCTAAGTTAGTTTACTATGTTATCCTCATTATTTATTACTTGTGTAGCCTCCATACTTCTCACGTGGGTGACAATTTAAATACTTCTCACATTTTTACGATAAATGCGTCGATTAATCAATTCTAGATTTTCATGATCGTTGTAGCTTTAAGGCTACAGTTAGACTAGGTGATTGGTTCTTCGTGATCGCTACACCTCTAATTATCTCCGGTGATTAGACGTGCAATGCTTTCAAAAATCACAGATCCCTTTGAACCAATCACTTAGTCCAATAAAAACCTAATGTTTTTGAGTTGTTTTTGAATTATACTGATGGTAAATAACTCTTCCTTTAAAACGTTTTCGTTTCTTTTAAGTTTGTACATTTCGAATCCAATTTAGAAGCTTTTTCCATATGTTATTATTGGGTGTGTAATGAAAAAAATTTACAAGTTTTTGCTGGATATATTAAATGTTGTTCATATACTTATTCTATTGTTGGTTATTTGTTGCTAGATTACTTATAAATTTGTACCAAGTTATTATGCACGTAGCATAATGCGGATAGTAATGAAATTGTTTATTTTCCCTTATTTGATTATTTCTGAATTGCCCAAGGTCATAGAATGCAACGTAATTTGTAGTTTAAGAACTTATTATGTATGTTTACCCGATGTTACATCCACTGCAGAACCATCATCGCTTGATGAGAATTCGGAATCAAATGTTTCATCATAGTCGTCATCTTCATACTCGTTGCCAGGAGTCGGATTTTGCATTTGTAATTCTCTGCGAGCTAAAGATAAGGCAATCAAGTGACTTCCTGTAGTTTGGTTTAGGTAGGGTAGTTTTGGCAGTACTGAAACTTTAAAATTCTTTTGGAAAAAACTATGAAATATTCCTAGGTAAAGGTGTGTTGTCACTATCGACTCTTATCCTCTGTCAAGAAATCGGTGATAAAAGTCGATAGTGTGAACACTCTATCTGCTTTTTATCAGCTGATAAAGTAGATAGTCTGAGAACTCTATTCGATTTTTGACAAAACAACAAAATTGCTGCCATTTGATAATTTATCATCAGATAAAAGTCGATAGTGGGAACGATGCTAAAACTCGAGTAGGATTTACTACTTGAAAATACTTGCATATTTGAAATAAGGAACGGACTCGTGAAACGCCGATTATTAAAATATCTCAATTTTCAACTTCAAAATATTCAAACATTGCTTACATTCAAAACAGACCAATCATTGAACAGATGTTGATATTTTTCTTTTTGCAATCAAAATTTCATTGGAGTTGGGAAATCGTTCCCACTATTGATTTTATATCAGATGATAATTTATCATCGGATAAAAATCGACAGTGGGAACACTATTCTAACTCCGGGTTTTCTGAAGATAATCTGATGGAATAAAATATTGCCAATGTGAATAAAAATATTTCCATTTTCCATTAAAAACTGCTAATAAATTGAATAGTGGGAACATACCTCAACATATGCACATGTATAAAGACATGTAGTATGTAAAATAGTTCTACTATATTAAAATCCATTAAATAGTCTTATGCAAATTAATTGTTTAATAATGAAGGCCGTTCTAGTCCTAAAAACTTTCTGTAGATATGCCTTATAATTTTTCGCGTATTGCTTTCGGTGAACACAATTCTGTAATACGAAATCGATACTGCAAATGTATTATATACACCAAAATGCATTTTAAAACTCGGGTATGTTTGATATAACTGCAATGAAGATAACACTAAATCTTGCAAAATTTTGTACACCAATTTGATTGATCAATAAACATATTAGATTATAAATAATTGCTGATTTTGTCAAAAAGGCGAAATTTAAGGTCGTTTTAAAGGCCTCAGCAATGCAAACAAATGAGCTGAAAGTTGAAAATGAATTGTTTGAACAAATCTAATACAGCTTTGCTATCTCGAGTTTAGTAAACATGGTTAATTCCTACCTCGAATGATTCTTTTGCTTTCCTCAGGAATGTTCTCTTCCGATAGCATTAGATCCTCTAAGAAATCACAGAGTTTCCAAAAAGTAATATTAATATTAAGTAATATTATTTTCACTTGCCCGCTCTTTCAATCCAGTTTTTGTAGCCTTCAAAGTCTCGAGCAAGTTGCTGATTGCGACGTAGCTTTAAGAAAGCTCTTCGATTCTCCACCTTTTCTCGTTCTTTAGCGAATTCACTACAAGGAATTTTTTTAAAAAATTCTATTTTGTTCATTTTAATATAGTTAGACTTTTGTAATACACACCCGGATAAAACACCCAGCACAAGGTTCAGCATGAAAAACGAACCCAACATAATAAGTGATACAAAGTAGATCCACGTAAATTTTGCTCCAATTGCGTCATTTGTCTAAACGGATTTGGAACAAAGGTAAATTAAAAATAAACTTACATAGTACATTATGTCTGTCCATCCTTCCATAGTTATGCATTGAAATACAGTTAGCATAGCATAAATAATGTTGTCGAAATTAGTTATTCCATAATTTGGACCATGCCAATATGCTCTGCATATGTAGCCGTCTGGACAGACGTACCCACTTTCATCAGTGCTGCATATGCGTGGGGAACTTATCGACAGCATTTCGCCTAAGTAAATTATAAAAAATATTAGAAAAATTTTAAACAATATTATTGATATTTTACTACTATTTAACTTTAGTATGCCTAAGCCTCCCATTATCTATTCTTAAATGAAGAAATTGTATATATCCTCTTCATTGTCTACAGGACTGTAGTACAAAGGAGTTATGAGGGCCTCAACCTCCCCTGGAGCAGATCTAAGCGAAAAACTATTGAGCGTGAATTTTATCAACAACTCTTTGTGAATCCATCCACCTGTTCATTTTTATATATTCTTTTTCACAAATGTTGCCAATGAAGACAATAAATATAATCTAAATTTTTTTGAAGTTGTGTATAAATTAACCTTAAATTTCTTAGGAATTTCATAAATTTCTCGCAAATATTTTTAAATGCTTTCATGTTACGATATAATAAAATCTCTAAACAAGGAATACACAATGTGAATGAGCTACATACCCTTGTAAAAATAAAAGTATTTATATTTCAATTGTTTACTTAGACGTCCATGGAAATCAATGCTGCAATGAATACATCAATATATGTTAGCATTGAAATGTTAAATGAAAAAATGGCATTGCTGACAAAGATTTATCAATTTCCTAAGTCTCCATATATTATTTTAATATTATAATTAAATTGTCCATTAGTTACTCTTATAGAACTAATGAATAATTCTAAATTTTAATAGCGTCATTGATTATAAATTTTTTCCCTATATTCGCATATTTATGCAAAAATTATTCTTGTAATGCTGAATAACTTTTAGGAATAAAGGAATCACTTTTGCGTACTTCTTTATTCTACTAACAACAAACTTAACTTTTTTGCGGTTAGTCTGGTGCTCCGTACTTTCAACCTCATCTGTTTTAGCTGTAAGCCTTTCTCCTGCATTTAGTTCTTTGAAGAAACTTCCTTGTATCTCAAATTTGATATTTTCTCTTGCCTATACTTACTTCTTCGTCTATGATATTTCAATCACTTAGTCTTTGCTACCATTCTTTGGTAAACTTCTTCTCTTGCAGTTTCTATAGACTTTCCTACACTTCACTTATCCTGCATTGCCTTTTTTGTCTAATATTTCTTATCTATTCTTTTGCACTCTTTATGTCCATGTATACATTCTTCAGCTCTTTCAAAGTTGCTGCACGCATTAACCTAGTTTTTTTTAATGTTTCTTCCATTCTGTCAAGATCATCTTCCTACCTGTATATACTGACTCATCTGACATGCTTTTGTCCAATTGTGCAGTCGGTCATGGATCTGTGTATATCATATACTGCCAATTATTCAAGCCTGTAACCCGATTATGCATTCCGAAAAGTGTCTAAGGATTTTCAAATACGTTCGACTGTTTAAAAACTGCCGCGGATTGAGATACCATGCTTGTTCTAGGAAGTTGCCAAGATGCCTTAGGAAAGCTTCCTGCTCTATTTGCTTCAAATTTTTTACTGCAACATGTCCTGTGAAATATCTAATCAAGGCTCATAAGTTCCTAAAATTTGCTCCTTTCGTGTATGCGACTTGCCCTATAATCGTAATTAATTGGCATCTACATTTAGATTTTTTGGACAATTCTACGTTCTTAAAAAACAGTTATCCGATTTATTTGTCATACCGTTTTAGATTCCGATTTGATTTATTCAAATATAGCTTGTGGGAATTGACGTTTTTGAGATTGAACTTGATTGATGTAGTTTCAAAGGCATTCATGTGATATGAGCAATTTTAATGTATATTTTCGTAATAAAAAAATAAGGTCTTTTATAAATCATTGGGTATACTTTGTCACTTGCTTGGCCTCTGTTGTGAGTATTCATATGAATAAAACAAGTATTACGAAGGCTCTTGATTTATTGAAGCTATTTTAGTTAAAGAAATTGTTTGAAGACATGAACATATTTATACACTTTACAAATGACGTACCAGTTGAATTAACTGGTCATCTTGGAAATTGGTAATAAAAAAAATCTGACAAAATTCAAAATATTGGTCTAAAAATCACTGTTTTTAAAACGAAATAGGTGAAATTTAAAATTGATAGAGTAATATTGACTTTGTAAAACGCAGGGGCTAAGGAATGATTTTTTTATTGGGGGGGGGGAAGGCTGAGGGTTTCCGGGAC
>CABFPE010000036.1:141972-153001 GCA_900660155.1 Hofstenia miamia | reverse complement strand
TTTATCTTTATTTATAAGCAACCTGTACAGCCTGAAATACGTACATAATTTGTTACAATTTAATGCTATCGATTCAATTGCCATGTGCATGGATTTATTATCGCTGAATATGCATGTATCATCGGTGTATTGAATTAAATTACAATCAGTTGTCATATGCATGTCGTTTACGTATATACTGAAAAGAAGGGGACCAAAAAATGTTACTTGAGGAACATCATTATTAACAGGTAGCCAATCTGAAAAAACATCGCTAATCTTTACTCTCTGATATCTATGCTTCAAATAACTAGCTATTATAAGAAAATCCCATATGTGATAATTTTTCTATAAGTATGCTATGATTAATAGAATCAAAAGATTTAGAAAGGTCTAAGCAAGCAATAGCAACGAATTTATTTGCATCAAGTGAAGATCTCCAATTCAGTATACACAGGAAGCCAGTTTTCTGTAGAAATTGCCGATTTAAGATTGTTTATATTTTCAGTACTATTTTCACGGATTTTTATCCACTTTGTGACATTATTCCATTTGTTTTCACACTTGGCTGCTGCAAATACTTCCAAATTTTCTTCAACTAAAATTTTCGGAATCCTTGGTGAAGTTGCATCTTTTCCTAAGGACGAAGTGTTAAACAAAAAATCAGCTGAACTAAATTTACTTATTAAACAAAAGGCCAAACTGTTTAATTATACCGTTTTCGACAACTCTAACTGTTTTTATTTAGGATCTTCTTTTGGTAGAAGTTTATTCATGAAAAATGGAATCCACTACACTAAACAAGGTTATGCAACGCTTGCACGGTCCATCAAATTCTTTTTTAACACGCCGCCGAACCGCATATTTAATCAGCGATTACGTGTTGAAAAGATTTACACCGCCAGCTCGAAATTTTTTATCTTACCGTTTCTTCATCAACACCGGTTCTCAAAAGCATGCCAACTATTTTTACAAACGCCGCTCAACCCCTTTGAACAATCCTCGCCAAAACATGCCTTACTTTCACCGACAATAAACATGCGACCAAGATATGCCGTTATCACCCGCCGAGGTTCAGAGGATTAGAAACTTTCTTAGACCCTTCTAATTATGGCAAATTTTATTTTTATATTTTTGACTTTATTGGGTTATGGCGAGTTTTTCACCTAATTTATGCTATCGCTAATAACTCACTTCCTTTCGTATATTTAATTCTAATTATTCTTAACTCAAAATTCAATATTACCTGTGTTAGAGAAATCTTACCTATACATAAACATAATTTAAGAAACAGCATGAATACATGCAAGATATCTAAAAAATAGATTTTCATTAAAACAACAAAACATTCTTTATTCTACATTCTAGTACTAACAATAATGTTACTTATATACGGCATCGAGATTAATCCCGCGCCTTACAAAGCTAATAATATTTATGAATACTCAGAATTATCAAAAATAATGCATTCAACTAATTCTTTTAAATATATTCACATAAATTTTCAGAATCTCTCAATAAAAAATTCGGAATTTAGACAATTCATTTCTGAACTGGATTCAAACTTTATTCTGGGCATAACTGAAATTTGGTTTACAAATGATAATGACAATTCGTCCTGGTCAATCGATAATTTTAAATTTAAAATATTTAGAAAGGACAGAAATCCAACTTTTCATTTTAATAAGACAAAAGGAGGTGGTGTCATGTTTTTAATACCTAAAATACTCAAACCTAAACTTAGGACAGATATAGCAAAAGATTCAACTTATGAAAGTCTTTGGGTTGAAATTCAAAACCCAGACAAAAATTTTAATAGTCAATTATTAAATATCTCTTATTGTCCAAATAAAACTTATATAAATAACTTTTTCTTACAAATGGAAGATGAATTTTCTACTGCTCTGAGTTATAACACGAATATAATGGTAATGGGAGACTGGAATGTAAATCTTCTAAACAATAACGAAAAAAGTAAGCTTGGCAATTTTCTCAATACTTTCAATATTTCACTAATAAATAAAAAAATTCCTTCTAGAATTTCTGCTAATAGTAAAACGCTTATTGACTATTTCATGATATCAGAAAATTCTTCGTCTTATAATTATTTTTGTTTTGAATTTCCATACTCAGATCACTGCCTTATAGCTACTTATTCGAATATTCTAAAAGTTTGTAAACCCTCTAAATCTTGGATAAAAATACGAGAAAAATCAACAGAAAATGTCGAAAAACTTCGACAGTATTTAAAAATCGAAAACTGGAATTCGATATATTCATCATTAACACCTAATGAAATGCTATCACATTTTACAAAAGTTTACTTTTCTATTTGGACATATACTGCCCAGAAAAATATATTCTTTCATCCGAATATTCCAAAAAAACTCAGAATAATGTTTCAAAACCATGGATTGATTCTAAATGCCTCGATTTAATAGAAATAAAGAAACAGAAATTGAAAAAATACTTAAATTCCCAAACACTTGGAAATCATAATGCTTATAAATCTACACGAAATGTATGTCATATTGCTATAAGGAAAGCAAGTAATAATTATTCCCGTTTTCAGTATCAAAGTCTTTCTTCCCAAAAAAAATAAGTGGGAATTTGTTAAAAATTTGCTAAATAGAAAAAACATGCGAACCGAAGAAATAGAAAGAATATATTATAAAGATAAATCCATTACAAATAAGAAGGAATTCTGCAATGCTTTCAATGAAGTTTTCCTAAATTTAGGAAACTACAACGGTATGAATGTACCTTTTTGCCTTAATAAACCCAAAGGAACTCCAACCTCTTTCTCTTTTCGTTTTGCAACAAAATATGAAATCATAAAGTCGATACAATGTTTAAAAAATAAATCCAGTGGACCCTCTCTAATACCAACGTGGTTCCTAAAACTCTCAGGTGACTTAATAGCTGAACCAATATGCTACATTTTAAATAATTGTATAAAACACTCCTTTTTTCCAGATGAATTAAAATTGGCAAATATAACACCATTATTTAAAAGAAATGATCCCGAAGATTGCGAAAATTATAGACCCATTTCGATCACTTCTCCAATCAGCAAAATTTTTGAACGAATTCTTTTTAATCAAATTAACGAACATCTTTGTAAACATGATCTCTACTCCAAAACACAATATGGTTTTCGTAAAGGTATTTCTACGAGCGACGCTTTAATACAAGCTACAGAAAAATGGCGATCAACAATAAATGATAATGAATACTCAGCAATTGCTTGCTTAGACCTCTCGAAAGCTTTCGATTCCATAGACCGCAGTATCTTACTACAAAAAATTAAAATTCTAGGTTTTTCTAATGACAGCATAGGTCTTATCTCCAGTTACTTATACAATCGCATGCAAAGAGTTAAAATTAATGAATCTTTTTCAGATTGGGTATGCACTAAAAATGGGGTTCCTCAGGGTACAATTTTGGGTCCCTTATTATTTAATATTTACATAAATGATTTGTCCGAGCAAGTAACATGTGACGTTATACAATATGCAGATGACACAATATTATTTCATTCTAATAAATTTCCCGAAAAAGCGGTTCAAACTCTCGAAACAAACTGTGCTTCTCTTGCTAAATATTTTGCTTCTATAAAACTAAAAGTAAATCCACTAAAAACTCAATTCTGTATTGTTAAATCAAAAACTAAATCTACTGATACTTCAATATACAAACTTAATTTGAACGGCATTCAAATAAAACAGGTTTAGTCTTTTAAGTACCTCGGAATAATTTTTGACATACATCTAAATTTTGAAGAGCAACTAAATCATGTTATTAGAAAAATGGCCATATCGATTAAAGCAATTAACTTAATTTCTCAAAAACTTCCAACTAAAGCAAAAATTCAGTTAATATATGCTCTAATATTAAGTCATTTTAACTATCCAATGTACTGTATTGTGAAATCAAACAACTAAATCTACAGGAAATTCCAAGTTCAAACTGAATTTAAATGGTAAAGTAAAATAACATGTTGAGTCTTTTAAGTACCTCGGAATGAATATAGAAAAATTTCAAAATTATTTTTACATCCGCAATGTTACATCCATATAAATGTCTTAACGACGTTCTTCAAAATAGTTAACAATACTTTGCCATACTACAAAAATGACTTTCTTGCTGCAAAATTAGTCAATAAACAAAATAAAAGAACACACATAATTCAACCTATTAGGTATAAGAAACGAATAATGAAAAATTCATTTCTAAACACAGCTATAAATATGTGGAATGAATTACCAAAATATATTAAACAAATAAGTAAATTAAAAAACATTAAAATTGATATTAAAAAATATTTTTGCATTTATAATATAAAAAAACTGAAATGGCGAGGTTATAAATTTTATAATCCTGATTACTCTATTAATAGAAACTAGCAATCATCATAGCCCAATTTAACCACTTTTTATTTGTAAATATTCGTTGTTTTCTTTTTTTGTTTAGTTTTGTATTACTTTCTTGACGCTTTCAGAATTTGTTATCAGTATTTCTATTTATTGTTAAAACAATTTCTGAATATAGATTTTTCTTCTTCTTCTTCTTCTTTTTCTTAACAGCTCAATTCTCTGAAACTCGCTAACTGTTCTACTCGGCAGTTTAAAAATGAGTGTTCTTGATGCAGGTATTGGATCATATGTTAATTTGAAGTTTCTGCAGACAAAATACAATGAGCTGGAACTTCTCGCAGACAAATTAGTAGATCTAGATGCTCATACTGCTCTTTTCTTGATGAACACATTGGGGATACCAAAGTTATTGTACGGTCTTCATTGCTCATCGACATTTTCGCATTTTAACCATCTTGAGAACTATGATGCTCTTATCAACAGTCTGCTTGAACGTATTACCAACGTCAATTTGTCGGAAATTGAGCTGTACAAGCTTGTCTACCAGTTTCTTTAGGTGGATTAGGAATACCTTTAACCCATATTTTGGCATCCAGTTGTTTTCTTGCATCTGTGGCCAAATGTGAAAACTTGATGTTAAAGATTGCTCCTGGATGTCTTCCTACGATTGAAGAAGCACATGCTTTGGTCTAATAATTCATAAACTCCAGATGGAAAAGTTTCTACTATTCACAGAAATCGGTCTTTTTCTGTTTTCAAGCAACTAGAGAGTTTCCAAGTGAGACATATTTCTGAAAAAGATCTTGCAAGGTTTCAGGCAATTGAAGGCAATTTAGCTGAAGCATGGCTCAATCTTCTTTCATCAAACAAACTTAACCTGAAGATGAACAATGTCACTTTGCGTATAAGTTTTGCCTCTAGACTTGGTGTTCGTGTATGTGAACAACATACTTGTATTTGTGGCGCACATATTTCATCTGATGGTCTTCATGGATTGTCTTGTGAGAGGAGCGCTGGTCGTTTTGCACTTGTCGTTTTAAGCGCACTTATTCAATGATCGACGTCCTTTCAATTTTAGAACCACCGGGATTGGTCAGAAAAGATGGGAAACAACCTGACTACTATGGGGCATTACAGTAGTTGATGCAATTGCTCCCAGTCAGATTTTAACTTTTGCTCCTGCTAAAGCTGCAACAGATGCTGAATCCTGAAAAATATCTAAATAGTGTGACATTGTTCAACAAGGCAATATATTTCAACCCTTAGCTTTTGAATGTCAAGGCTGTGCAGGTAAATTAACTGGAGACTTTATTTCCCAACTTGGCAAGTCCCTAATATTTTCATCTAATTTTTTAAACAATATTTGAGTATTATAATTCAGCAGACAAATGTCGCTTGCATTTTGGGGACAATAGAAGATGAATCTTCATTAGAAGAATTGTTTTATGTCTTCTAGATAGATTGGACATTAAGGAAAAAAAGAATATTTAGGAAACAATGACAAACATCGACTTGCTCATGTAATTAAAGTCTTTTGATTTAAAAGACAAATGCCAAATTGAAGAACAAAGTGGTACAGGGATGATGTCCAGAAAATAAAGCAAGCCCGAGTAAAAAGCAAAATTTATGGAGCTAATTAAAAAAATAAAAATATTGTCAATTCAAGTCTTTCATTTAAAGAAGTTGATTTATAGTTTGAACTATAATTCAGATTACTAAATATTTATTGTACATACATAGATTTGTATTTAAAAATTGTAATATAAAACATTTGTGAGTTCTAAAAAAATTACAAGGAACGGTGATCTAAACAACTGACTGAAATATCAATTACACCCATTGAGTAAACAGGTTGACACTATCATTAGATCAAAGCCAATCCTAAATCATTTGCCAATGACGTTGCTAGGTAAGATGCAGTAATTATGTACTCTTACCTTAGGCAATAGTTTTTGTTGTGTTAAGCCAGTCTGTGATGCATATAACATATGTAATGAAGGAAACAATAAAACACGGTAACAGTACCAAACCAGACTGAGTTTAATAGGTATTTTTAATCTAATAAAACTAAAATGAGATCAAATTGTTCAAACAATATGGGTACTGTTGAATTTGATTCTAATGCTGTTTTGTCCTGGACCTGAATATGCATGTTCTTGATGTTGGGTTTTTTAACCTTAAACAGCCTGGGGATATTTAAAAATTTTTCATGATCCTATAATTTTTTTTAAAATGCTTATAACTCAAAAACTATTAATGGTGTGCTCATAATGTGAACGTACCACATGATAAAGGAGAGTCTCCTCTTTCTTTTTTGCTCTAAATTCGCGCGCTGGCCCTATCTAATCAAAACCTTCAGTCCAAGACCTCTGACCTTGCGCGCGGAATGCCTCAATGGGTTTGGAATATCTTTGCATATATCAAGAAACTGTTTTTGGTGATAATAAGCTTCACTGATTGGGGTGGGTTGCTTTTTTTTCTAGACCTATCTAAAACAAGATATAATACGCTTATTCTAAAAAACTTCATAATATACGTCAGCTCTGTTCAGTCTTCAATTTGTGTTAATTTTTTAGACATTATGTTGTTTATTAGGTGGTTGTCAGAACAGGGACAATTATAGGCCACAGCGACTAAGTCTTGATTGACACATAGATGCACTTATAAACTACTTTTCTCTAAGCAATGTTATTGAAAATTGCAAATCATTCATCGAAGGACAAGAGAAACGAAAAAATGCATGCCAACCTGGCGCAATAAATTTCCACATGAAATAATTCATTAAGTCGTTTGATTTTTTGCTCTACAATATATATTTCTAAGATTGAGTCCCTACAATGAAAGGATTTCGATTGTTCAGAAGCATCATTAATTATCAAAAAACTGGGTGAACTATAAATTCATTTTGTTGCAAAGGTGTTATTGTAAGCGCTATTATAGATGCATTAGCCCTAGAAAGCCTGAAAATTCTGTAAACTAAGTTCCTGTAATTGATCAATTTTACCATATTAAGAAAAAAGTATTAGAAAAATAAGCTTTTTCTCTGTTTCAAATCAATTACATACTGGATTGCAAATGTATTCAAAATATGTTAAAATTTGGCATATCTTGCATTTTAATGTGAAGAGATAAGAGATTCTTTATTCAGATAAATGTTAACAATTAAATAACTGATAATTTATCTGAATAGCGTCAGTAAATTCACAAAACACATACATACAATTCACATAAATTACAAAAGAAAGCTTGCAGGCTATGGATAAATTTCTATAGTAATATTTTAATAACGAGTTATAGTATAGTCATTGTTATAAAATTTGTATCCTAGCCATGATTTACCAGAAATATATTTCTGCTTAAGGACGAGAAATTTTAATTTTTCAATATATTTAATTTTTTTAGGTGCGAATTCCCGGTTCGAATGGTGATATTAATGAAGGATTTCTTTAAAACGTTATTCTTATACTTAACACATATTATTAGGGGATAGGTCGAATTCTGTTTATGAGTAAATCCTGGTATTTTAATCATATTATTAGGGGATAGGTTTTTGATTAGCTTGAAGAATGTCATAAGGCTATTCAATATGTCTAGCTGTTTTGGAAAGAGAATTGACCTAGAAATGTTATGCTTAGTTTTCGATGAGTTTGTAATTGAGATATTTAATGTCCATTTCAGTTTAATATCAAGTTTTTATATAGCATATCGCTTAGGTCAGTAATTAAAATGATTGTATAATTAGGGAGACTCATAACAAAAGCATGAGAAAATCGAATTATCACACAAGATGGGGGAGGTTAATTGCCTAACTACTAGTGTCATACTTTTTNATTTTGTTGCAAAGGTGTTATTGTAAGCGCTATTATAGATGCATTAGCCCTAGAAAGCCTGAAAATTCTGTAAACTAAGTTCCTGTAATTGATCAATTTTACCATATTAAGAAAAAAGTATTAGAAAAATAAGCTTTTTCTCTGTTTCAAATCAATTACATACTGGATTGCAAATGTATTCAAAATATGTTAAAATTTGGCATATCTTGCATTTTAATGTGAAGAGATAAGAGATTCTTTATTCAGATAAATGTTAACAATTAAATAACTGATAATTTATCTGAATAGCGTCAGTAAATTCACAAAACACATACATACAATTCACATAAATTACAAAAGAAAGCTTGCAGGCTATGGATAAATTTCTATAGTAATATTTTAATAACGAGTTATAGTATAGTCATTGTTATAAAATTTGTATCCTAGCCATGATTTACCAGAAATATATTTCTGCTTAAGGACGAGAAATTTTAATTTTTCAATATATTTAATTTTTTTAGGTGCGAATTCCCGGTTCGAATGGTGATATTAATGAAGGATTTCTTTAAAACGTTATTCTTATACTTAACACATGTAAAAAGTTTTGATTTCGAATTCTGTTTATGAGTAAATCCTGGTATTTTAATCTTTTGATTTCGAATTCTGTTTATGAGTAAATCCTGGTATTTTAATCATATTATTAGGGGATAGGTTTTTGATTAGCTTGAAGAATGTCATAAGGCTATTCAATATGTCTAGCTGTTTTGGAAAGAGAATTGACCTAGAAATGTTATGCTTAGTTTTCGATGAGTTTGTAATTGAGATATTTAATGTCCATTTCAGTTTAATATCAAGTTTTTATATAGCATATCGCTTAGGTCAGTAATTAAAATGATTGTATAATTAGGGAGACTCATAACAAAAGCATGAGAAAATCGAATTATCACACAAGATGGGGGAGGTTAATTGCCTAACTACTAGTGTCATACTTTTTATACCTATAGCTAATATTCTAACTATTATATTAATGTGAGAGTTGAACTTTAACTTTGAGTCAGTAACTCTGATATACTTGAAAGCTCTACAATAGGAATATTAATATATTCAAGGTCACTTCAAAAACATCGTAATTACTTTTATTATGCTGTCAAATACAAAATTCTGCTTTAGCTTCATTAATATTCAACCTATGCTTGCAAAAATACTTTGGATGTTTGCTACAATTCAATTCTATAATTTCAATGCTATGTGCATTGATGTATTATCGCTGAAAATGCATGTATCATCGGAATATTAGATTAAATTGCAATTTGTTAAAGAATTATGTCATTTACATGAGTAATAAAAAGAAGAAGACCTACAATCACTCCTTGAAGGACCCCATTGTAAACCGGTAACAAGTCCGAAAAAGTATCATTTAATTTAACTGTCAGGAATCTTTGATTGAGATAACTAGTTTTCAATTGCTTACTACTACAGGAAAATCCTAAGTGAGATAGTTTTTCTATTAGTACGTAAACTGGGGTAATTCGGAACGGGTTTTCATACATTTTTATAAATTAACAGGAGAAGAAAAACGTCTTAAACACAGGTTTACTCATAAACCGCAAACATAATGTCCTTTATATGTAAACAAATTTCAGTACAAAAAACTTTATAAATAAATTTGAACTTACATGAAACCATATAAATTCTGTAAAAATGGGGTAACTCGGAACGCTGCATGTATACTTAACTTGGATATAAATTTGACTCAAATATAATACCATATCATTCTTTGCAATTATTAAACTTATAATAAGGGTCATTACTGACATTATTACACACTCCACAGAACCAATCGAAACAAGATACACATTCAATCCAGTCAGCGCTTGATATTTCGAAAAAGCAATTTTACAGCCATTGCAAATGTCCTCTTCTTCTTCTTCGGAAGATGAAGCTGGTCTGTCCTGTTTTGGAGGTCTACCTCTTCCTCGTTTTGGTACATTATGTGAACTTGATGAAGTAGATGGAATATCTGTCTCTTCTAGTGCTCTGCCCGGAACTACGAGTTTTGCACCCCGACCTCTACTACAAATTTTAGTCGATTTTCGATTGTCTTTAAGAATTTCTATGAGGCATTCATAATATTCAGTTCCAAAAAGTTGAGGATAAAGTCATAACCTGGATAATTATCTTTAAAATAGCTTACACTACGATTAATAGAGTCCAGGTATTTTTTAATAAGGATTTTTACGATTATGACGCTTAGTCCAATTCGCACATTTGCTATAGTGTGTCTGCAATAATAGACTCGTTTGAAAATGTTCTTAGTCGGCCCACAGAGCCTGTACCATACACATGACGCCACAGACTGGTCTTAGATACACTATACACTGTTGCTGCATTATGAATATTCATTCCATTTTTCACAGCATTAACAGCATTTTCCAAGAGTTTAGAATCAATGGCTACAGTATATTGTGCAAAAAAATCACATAAACATGTGGTTACGAAGGTGCTTTACATGAAAAGACTGAGGCGTTCCGAATTACCCCAGTTTACGGTATGTTATGATTAATAGAATCAAAAGCCTTTGAGAGATCTAAGCAGGCTATAGCTACAAATTTATTAGAATCCAATTTTTAGTAGCATTTAATAATGCATCAGTCGGTGTGAAATTTTTGAGAAATCTAAATTGCGATGCTTTCCCTGCTTGCACTAGGATTGCAAGAGCTCGCGGTTCTGTATCACCTCCGCATTTTGTTAAAGAAGACGATGCGCAATTAACTCACGCGAAATTAACTCCCTGCAATTTTCATGTGCCTTAGTAGAGAGGAACTACTTCTCTTAATACAGCCAGGGGCGTACCCAGGATTTTCT
>CABFPE010000036.1:117650-127657 GCA_900660155.1 Hofstenia miamia | reverse complement strand
TTATATATATATATATATATATATATATATATGAAAGTATTAGATTACTGAGCTTTATAAATGCCACCGGTTTCGATTCAAAATCTTTATCAGAACAAATTTGGAAGGAAAATTAATTACAATTAACTACACTTAAAATTCATTAAATTTGTGCATTAGAAAATGTTGATGTTGATAACATCTGAACTCAGATATGATACATGACTGAAATTCTTGATGATATGCAAATCTGTATATAATAGGAAGTATAAATTGTTTGATTAGTTATGTAATATATTCAAAGTTATTTCTTCTTGGGCTTCCAAATAGCAATAGAACATCCAGATTTTGTTCTGAGAACATCGATCACGAAATATTTTTGGCAAATTTTCTTTGAGGAAGACAGTTTGAAGTTAATAATTATGCTATTAGAACATAATGAATTTTAAATAATCAAAGCTAATTTTGAATGGATTTTACATTGTTTTGTATTCAATTGGTTTCCTTATTAGACTGATGAAATTTATTGATATTGTTGTGCACAGATGTAATCGAAACTCACGTTTCTCTGTACTCCTAAATTAGGGCTCATCTGACCACATCGTTCCGTAAAATTGCAAAACAAAATATTGCAGATGAAAGCATAATTTTCATGTTCTTGCGCTTTTTTACTTAGCTTGGATATCTAGTGACAGTAATTTGTTGTTAAATATGTCATAAATAAATTTGAATGTGGGTTTCATCAGTTCAGTTCTGTTCGGGAAGGTTCCTTACAATGAATGATTTCGGTCTCAATTCAAGCTTATGATAATGATTATGTCATATATTCAAGGTTCCAATTGGGAGGGAATGCTAAAACCTAATAATAACATGCCCTAATATTAAATACGCATTAAACACTGAATCACTAAAATGTAATTTTCCCAAATTCAATAGTAAAGTCAAATAACTATGAAAAACGTCCACCTAAATCCATCCAAGCCCAAATAAAAATGGAAACTGAAAATATTGAATAATCTTAATTTCTTCCATATTTACAATTACATGATTTAGTTGAGAAGGAAAAATATGATTATCAATGAAAACGTAGCTAGTCTTTTGGGCAAATTTTATGTTCAAGTCAATAAAGCTCCTGACATTATTCCAGTTTCGGTGACAACATGGGACAAGAATTTTAAATGAGATTCATAATATAGAGGAACTGTGAGCAAATATAGTTGAATCATGTAAGACTGAAACCTCTTTAGATGGACCCTATTATAATCTTGATTTTGTGGATAGTATTATTTGAAAATCTGAAAATAAGTTCAATAGGTTACTACCAATAATAAATAATATTAAGGAGCAGTAAGGTTCCTTACGCCTTATTTGGCAAATTTCTTGGACAATGTGAGTCCATTGTCAAATATTGAACGCCAGTAATTCCATTCATGAGGAGAAGACTTTAAGTGAGTAGAATTTGATACGAATCTCCGAACAGTAGGAAAACTCAAAAAGGGGAATTGTTGAGAGTTGTGGCAGCATAAGTTCCTTACAAACTCATGGACAACGATAAGGTATATGGATGAATTCAAGAAACATACTAGTTGAGAAAGAATTTGCAAATTATTGGGCTCAAATTTCAAAAAGCCAAGTATGGATACAAGTACTTAGGCTGATAGAGAAAGTGAAGACTGACGAGATATACACAATTGGATAATAAAGATGATACAAATATGCTATTTGGGTTATACCAGTATTAAGATAATTTGCAGAATAGCATGTTTGTATATAACTGAGCATAAGAGATCGATAAATAAAAAAACTATGGTGGAATAGAAACAAGCACTATAGACCATCACTATCTAGGAGAACAAGCTGCGTAATTAACAAGCATGAGCTCTGAAAGAAAGAAACATTAGACCATCAAATAACAGTACAATTTAAAAAGCATGCCAAATGTGAATGCATAATACGCTGTAGTTTGGGCAGACAGTGGATTAGAAGCAGCAGTTAAATAGAATGAGCATAAGCAAAATTGATTTATAAAAAAGGAGGAGATGAAAATACAAGGGAGTGGGATTTCAGATTGAAATCAACTTTACTCAATTATGAAACATATCTAAAAAATATTTCATCTAAGAAAGATATGATTAATTACGTTCATTTAAATACCCAGAATTTATTTAATAAGAATTGCGATTACAAGTCACTTATTAACAATTTTCATGAAAATATAGTGCCAGCAATTTATGAGACATGGCTTATCTGCAATGACTTTGATCATGTCTGGTCAGATAACAATAATCAATATAAATTATTCAGAAAAGAGAACTGGTTGTAATATAAAAGCAAGTGGAGCGGGGTACTCCTTGTACTACCGAGATCAGTTCATTCAAAGCAACAGAATGATATAGTAAGCTCCAAAAAATTCGAAAGCCTTTTAATTGAAATTGATAAACCTATCAAAAATTCAATTTTAAGAAGCAATTAATGTTTCATACTGCCCAAATATTTGTTATGCTAATCAATTTTTTGAACAACTTGAGAATGAAATATCACTGGCCTACTCAGAAAATAAAGATTTATTATTAATGGATGATTGGAACCTAAATTATTTAAATAAAATTGATAATAAAATGATTAATCTCTTTTTTAATACTTTTTATTTAAAAACGGCAAATGTCTTCATTCCTACAAGAATGAGAGCCAACAGTGCAACTTTGATATATTATATTGCACTGCCTGAAAATATTCTTGATTTCTTAGACTACTCCTCTGAATGTCCATTCTCTGATCACTGTATAATATTAGCCAGTTTTTCTAAAGCTAAAATAAACTCTGAAACATCCAAAAAATGGATCACTTTTCGCGAAAAATCTTCTGATAATATAGATAACCTGAAAAACGCACTTTCACGTGAAACGTGGACTTCTGTATACATTGCGATTGATCCTAACAACATGATCAAAAACTTTCTTGATATTCTTGAATCCTTCTAGATGAATATTGTCCGGAGAAAAATCCTTGTTAATTACTAATCATTCTCGCAAAATATAAAAAATGACAAGCCTTGGTTTCCGATTTCTGCAAAGAATTAATAACAAAAAAAATGACGATTTTAAATTTGTTTCTAACACCCGTACTCCTGAAAGTTTTGCATTATACAAAAAAGCCAGAAATAATTCTAAAATCGTAAAGCTTACAATGAGTATATTAAACCTGAATACACAAAATTACCGAACCAAAAGATTAAATGGAGATTGATTAACGAAATCTCGAATTGTACCAATAAACAAAATCTTCTCTCATAGAAAAAATTGTAAGCCCGGAAGAAAATCAATACGTCCCCGATTTTGAAATTTCCAAAATTTTAAATGAAAAAGTTGCAAACCTAGGAATTATGAAGGTCCTCAAATAAAATTCCAGTAAATAAATTCTAATAGGCACACACTTGAATTTGGTTTTCGCTTTATAAAAAGTTTTAAAGTAATTAACGCAATCCAAGAAACTAAATCAAACAAGTCAAGCGGCCCCTCAAAAATTCCAATATGGTTACAAGAAACAATGCAAAATATATTGCTGAACTATTAAATTATATCTTTAATGAATGCATAAAATAGAATGTTTTCCCGATTGCTTGAAAAAGGCTCATATTACTCCAATTTACAAAAAAGACGACCCAAAGTGTCCCAAAAACTATTGACTTATGTCTATTACATCACCAATCAGTAAAATATTGAAGACTATTACACGAACAAATTACACTTCATTTAAATAATCATAAACTATGGTCCAAATCACAATTTGGTTTCAAAAAAAATTACTCAACACCAGACGCACTTATACAAGCGACAGAAACATGGAGAGTATTATTGGACTCTCATAATAAATTTGTTGCGATTGCCTGTCTTGACTTCTATTAATCATGAGATATTAATAAAAAATTAAAAAATATTGGTTTTTCTCTTAACAGTGCTCACATTATATCTAATACTTTAGTCATAGACTTCATCGAGTTAAATTTAATTATACTTTTTCAAATTGTCTGTCAATAATGGTGTACCTCAAGGAACCATACTAGGTCCCCTGCTTTTTAATATTTATGTGAATGACATGAAGGAAATTACTGATACACACTGATAACACAATACGCCGATGATACATCTATTTACCGTGGAAATATATCTTATAGAAAGCTGTAAAAGTTATTGAATCGAATTGTATAAAATTGAGCAACTATTTTAGCATGCATAGATTACGTATTAACGCGAAAAAAACTGAATTTTGCATAATGCAACCTTTTATATAAAAAACGGATATCTCTGACTATTCAATTAATTTCAATAATACACCTGTTATACCTGTTAATATGTTTAAATATCTAGGAGTAACAATAGATTAAAAGCTTAATTTCACGTCGCAAATAAATACTATTATTGAAAAAATGGCTGTAGGTATTAGAAAGATATCCCATGTTTGCCAACAGTTATCCCCAATTGCAGTAATTCAAATGTTTCATGAATGATTTAAACTATGCTAATATCTTATATACTAATGTACACAGCCTAATGATAAAAAAGCTTCGAGTTCAACTAAAATGGGCATTAAATGTTTGTAATAATAACTCTTCTAAAATAAAGGAATATATTTCTAAATCTATTCTTTTTCCACAAGAGTTAATTATTTACAATATTATTATTTATTTCTTCAAATTCATAAACAAAATTCCATCCTGCGACGAGATATAATTCTCATTTAGAAGCAAAATAAACGATCAAAAAACTATTCACGTGTTAAATTTGATAAAAATATCATGAGTAAATCCTTTATTAATACTGCAATTTATAACTGGAATAAATTTAAAAAAATAATAGACAACCTAAAAAATACCAAAGGCAGAACTGCAAAGTTTCTAAGGAAATCACTCAGATTGCCTGGAAACGGGTGATTTTGCGGACCTGAGAACTACAGCAGTGTCAAAATTCGTAGAAAATATTTAAATCCTATGAGAAAAACATATGTAATTATTAATAAAATAAATGGATTAACTCGCCTTCTATTTCAGCATATTCTATGGTAATGACATCCGCATGGCCTTATTTACAAGCCTTAGTTCCTGACGTGGAACCCTCAATTTATGGATATGTTATTGGATCATTTAGCATCGGACAACTAGTCTCATCTCCACTGTTAGGATATATTGCCAATCACTACAGTTATAAGTAATATTTTGATCCGTATTAAATATTGGTATATGATATCTTGCAGGCATAATGTGACTTTTATCAGGAATGTAGATAACTTGTGATATAACTCAAATTCAATTTTGTTAAAATGCTTAGTCTAAATTATTAAATGAGAGTACTTTGTTGAATCATATTTCACTAACAAACCCGTATAACTCGGTATTTGAAACGCCAATTATCTCATATTCAAATAGAAGACAAAACGATTTTCCAAGATATCGTGACACAATATAATCGGTCGACTAAGCGAAGGTCGCAAAACGCCACTTTTAATTCAAAATCTACGTTCCAGAAAATTTACCTGCTGGGAAGATCATATATATGAGATTAACTTAGATGTCTTTATAACTGATATTTCGGTACTTTTGCGTTATCTTCCCTCCCTCACTCAAATTTTTGCAAAAACAAGCTAATTTATCAACATAATAATTATAACCCTAACCCTGAACCAAACCATAGCCTTATCTCCAAAAAACTCTTACTATATCCCTAACCTTAACACAGGACATAACCCTAAATACTATGCTAACTTTAAGCTAAATTGTACCCTAACCTAACATTATACTATGTTCTTCATCATGATAGAGCCGTCTCAATAAAAACACATTGCATTTTGAATTATGTATACAAAGTGCAGCCTATTGAATTCACTTTTCGAATTCCTCAAATTTAACCAGTGCAGGGGCGTACCTAGAGGGGCTCTTGCGCCTGCCCCCCCTTTGGGGCGGGCCAATTTCAACTCATTCTTATACGATCTGATCGATATATTGATGAACAGTCTTTTTGTTTGACATAAAGTGCAAAAAAGTATATTTATCATATACGCACGGGCGAGCACGGCATTATGCTAAAAGGGTGAAAAAACTGCCGAGGCCTATATGTCTTGAATAAGAATTGGCCACCCCCTTTTTTGAAATTCAGTGTAAAAAGGGCTTTAAAAAGGCTTTGAAACAAAGTAACTACGTGAAAAGTTTTGAGGAAAAGCCGCTGTGTTGATTGAATAAACATTGCCAAACCATACAATTGCTCTATAAACAAACAAAAACCACGTGGTTGAACCACTAATTAGCATATTTATGGTAGTATATTATAATTATTTTATAATTCACATTGAAACTTTCAAATATTTAGGCTAGGGTTAAGACTATGGTGTGAGTTGGTTTAGTTTAGGTTTAGGGTCATGGCTTGGGTTAATGTTGAGGTTGGGGAAGGGTTTTGGGTTAGGTCTATAATTATTATATAGATAAATTAGAATATTTTCAATTATTTGAGTACCGATATTTCTCATTATTCACTACATCTTTTCATTTAAAAATACACTACCCATTTATCAATAATTCGTGCAAGTAGGGCAGAGTTATAAATTATCCGGGCCAATTCTGAAGTTCTACATATTAGACTGTGGTGTGATAATAACTTGTGGAAGATAGCTCTTATTGGTCCTTGTTCCAATTAGTCCAAATTTTTCCAGACCATGGTTCCATGTGGTCTCACTTCATAATTTTAATTTTTGCGAAAGTGGCCAAAGACATGTGTAATAATTACGGCGCTAGATTCTATATTTAATATCTCAAACTTATGGTAATCCTAGTTTCAGAAGGCTGGGACCAGTAAATGTCATGGGACTAAATGGTCTCAGAATCCTACAAGATTCCTGTCCCATTCCAATAATGCTAGAATATATTTACTATGTACAATGATAAACTCAAATATTCGTCTGCTTAGAACTCCTTTTATTGGCACGATACTATTGATGTTAATTGCATTTGTTCTTTACGCATATCTTCATGTGTTTCCTTCATTCAGGCAATATTTGATGATTTTCTCTCGGTTACTTAATGGATTGGGGTCAGGTAATATTTCACGTACATTTTCCAGAAAAATAGCAAATTGTAGGTGAAAAAGAACGTGCAAGCACATGCAAAACAAGATTCATAACAAGAATTTCGTTCATATTTAGCAAACACCATGTACAATTGAAGGGCAGTAATGCACTAATATGTTTAAAAAATACATTTGAAGGTTAATGCACTGCTTCTAGTTTATTCAAACATAAACTGATGAAAATGATTTTACAATTGCTTCGAAATTTTCATCCAATTAAGTAACGAATATTTCTCACAAATCATAACTATCTTTGTATTAATATATCATTCTATCATTCTATGTGAAATAAGTTACTATAGTTTTATTGAAGTATGTCTGAATTAATTAGTATGTAAGGGCATTGCCCTTGTCCTAAAAATTGGATACAAATTGACATCAATAGCTATATCGAAAACCAAGCTCTGCAATGACGCTAAGTCAACATTTGACTGAAAAATGATTACTTAAGTTTTGAAATAAATTAATATTTGAGAGTTTCTTGAATATGGATGTCATATTACACAGCTTATTACCAAACCTTTTAAAGGAAACATTTTCACTTAGCTATCAAGTCTCTGTAAATGTAATGACAATATTACTTGCGTTAGCAACAATCTGAAACTATACTTTGAATATTTTTTAGAAGATATTTTTAAAGATCTCTAATATGATTGTAAAACTAATATATTTAAATAAAAATGTCATAAAAATGAATGTTTTTCTGATGTTTGATGTTGAAATATATAAATTTTTCATTTTGGGTCAGAATTGGAGCTACTTCATCAAGTGTGAAGCAATAGTGTGTTATCAATCTGATCAAATGAATAAATGCATATTGGTAATATTTCTAGCATAGGCGAAACTGGTCATTAAAAACTCCCGACTCCACCTGCACGTTAGAGCGGCGTGATTGAAGTTAAGTAACATAAATTATAATCTGACATTTGGCAGCGTAGAGGACTCTACTTTTGGCAGAGTAAGCAAATACAAGATCTTAAAAAATATGATAATAGCATAGTTGAAGGGTGCTATTGCTGCTAACGTTTGAATTTTTACAGTTTTTGTATTGCAAGTGGACAAATACTTTTTTAAATTGCAAGTTAACAAAGCACCTCGACACGATCCAACCCAATCAACAAGTCGAACGAACCCGCTTCCACCTATGATTTATAGCATCAGTATTTCAGGATACTACCTTGTTCCAAAACCCAAGACCACAATGAAACTTTGTTTTAATGCTGCGAATTCTCGTGAACATTTTTGAATTAAAACAAAAATTAAAGCTTACTATATAGATAAGGGCCTCTAGTACTTGCAGGGGTAACCTCGATTTTCTATAACAGCTGTAATTCGATTGGGTATAGACACAAATAAGTTGTTGATATATTCATCTAAAATTTTAAAGAATTGCCATGAATACCTTGCCATAAGTTTTTAGATTTGCAAATAACAGTCGGAAAACTTCTGTTTCATTCATCCCCATAAATTTTCGATTATGTTAAGGTCTCGCGACTTCACTCGTCAATAAGGTAAAATAGGAATCCCATTCTTTTCCATAAAGGCCCTGATTTCTCTGGAAGATTTGCAAGTTGCGCTATCATGTTTCCATCCTCAAGGTAAGGGATGATATTTGGCGTAAGATATTGATATGCTGCGGAACATTAATTCTTTCATTTATTCTGACCAAAACTCGCAGTCCATTATGTCAAATGGCACCAAAAATCATCAGAGATCTTTGGAGTCACCGGTTCTCTAGGGCAGAGGTGTTTCCGGTTGTAACGAGGACGTGACCCTCTTGGACGACGAACAAAGTGTAACCTTCCATACTTCATTTGGATGTTGCATTCGTCACTGTAAACGATTTTCCTCCATTCAGTAATTGTATAATTTTTTACTTGCTTTCACCAGTTGAGTTGAGTGGCTATGTGAGCTTTTGTCAAAAATGGCTTTTTGATTTTTCCTCCCGAAGCATACTGCTTTTATCATGATTTGGCGAATAGACGAGTCGTGGTTCTTATTTGCATCGTTTCTGCGAAGCGATTTTTGGACAAATTACAGAAAGCCACACCACAGTTCTCTTAGATTTTGGAGTTTTCTTTGAAGGCCTGCAGGAATTGTTCTGTGACAAATTTGATCGGTTTCACGATAAGTGGTAATGATATTGTGTACAGCCGTCTTAGAAATTAAGAGATCAGAAGACATTCGTCTTTCAGAAAGATTATCGATAAATTATGAAGTAACCTTTTTGCGCTTTTCGAGAGTAATATATTTATTGCCCATTCTGATACTTTGAAACTAAGAACAAATATGAACGATAGAATTGGTTGAACATAAATGATACGAAGAGCAAAGTAAGTATTTAACATTTTGTCTGATGTTTGTCTGGTAGTGGGGATTACCTGATTGAGCATATGTTTGAACTTAACTGAGGTGGTCTTAGGTTTTGGCACAAGGCTATAGTAATGACACCCACTGGTTCCAATTCGGCTCTGAACTTTGATTAAATCCAGGTTGTGCGCAACAGAAATGCTTACATATAATTCAGTGCTGTTATCGTCAATGAAGGAAATTTACTGCAAATTTTTAGGAAATTCAGCAATGGCTCGTTCGTATGTAGCAGAAGTGACAAGTATTCAGCAAAGAACAGGAGCTTTAGCTACAATATCCGCACTCCAAGCGCTTGGTTACATGATTGGACCAGGTATAGGCTTTTCACCATTTTAATTCAATAATCACATACGTTTATAGCCTTTCAATCAATGTTTGTATCATTGGGAGATGAAGGTTTCGTTATTGAAGCAATTGGACTTCGGTTCAACATGTACACTGCACCTGCATTTTTGACCGCTATCAGTTGCTTGGTTAATATTACTTTGTTCATTACATATTTTCATGATTATTCATCCGAGAAACTGTCTAGAGGAAGTAGAAGTG
>CABFPE010000036.1:82670-93420 GCA_900660155.1 Hofstenia miamia | reverse complement strand
TATATATATATATATGTATATATATATATATATATATATATATATATTGATTAGATTTTTAGTATCAGCTAAATTAATCAGCTTTCTCATTCATTTGAATATAATTAAGGCAATTGATTAATTTCAAAAATTAAAATGTATTCATTTCATTAAATAGCAAAACTATATTCAATATTTCAATTTATGAAAATATAATAATAGTCTTTGAATTATATCAAAGACAGATATTTGAACCACCGTATACTTATTCAAAACTATTAAATACAAATGCATTGTGAGCTCAAACTAATAGTTAGTCACACCTGCACAATTAACAATATTTTAAAAAATTTCAAATGATATTGAATACACAAATTAGCTGTTGAACAAATTCTGCTATAATTTATCTATAATAAACACGTTTAGGTGGCATGTATGCAAAGACATATCCAATAGCTTAAGATCGCTTTATGTGGTGGGGTTACTGAAGAAGTAAACAGCCTAAATTAGTGGGTGAAACCAAGATCCGTTAGAAGTGTACCTGGTCGGTGTGATCTTGAGAAACTTCTGGCGATCGCAGTATTTAATAAACTGCAAATCATTCTAGCTAATCAAAGCCTCTCTCAACTCCATAATAGATGGGAAGATTTTGGATCATAACTACCTGTGACACAGCAAAGCTGCCTCACACGAAAGCACAGCAAACGCTGACCTAGGCATATATCATAAGCCAGAGACAGAGATTTCACTACAACATTGAATTTTGTCCAATTAATCTTAATTGGGTAGGATTTTGCAAACTCAAATAGCCGATTCTCGATGGCGACCTGCCGCTTAATGAACGTGGAGTCACGCGGTTGATTAACCGCGGGATTTGATTTGGGGTTAATTACCTTGATTTTTACCTGGGCTACACGCTTTAATGCATGAGTGATTTCAGAAATTATGAATTCAAGCATGGCTTCACCGTTATTGAATGTATAGATGCGTTCGAACGGAGTGTTCTTCAGCAAACTTAAAAATATTTTCATGAAATTTACGAAAGTTCCTTGAATATATTACTTTTTTCTTATTCGAATTTAACTTGTAATTACTAATATAGACGCAAACATTATGATCATTGAATGATTCAAATATAAAACTTCGATATTTATTAGAACTATCAGTTGTAAAATAGTCAAGTAGATTGGAATACCTAGTAGAAATGGTATTATTAACTAGTTTTAAATCGAAAATATTGCAAATGCGATCAATCCTTGCGGATTCAGAATAATTGAAGTAATTAATATTGAAATCATCGAAGATGTTAATAAATTTATTCTCTAGAATAACATTGTCTATTTCATCGATTTTGTGATTGCAAAATTCAAATGGAAAATTCTTGTTTGGATTATAACAAACATTTAGTTATTCATTACTACATGAGTTCAGTACTTGTTTAATTTCAATCCATAGTGTCTCAAAAAACTGATGATCAGATTCTAAATCTTCTCTAAGTTTTGGTTTTAGGAATTTTGGAATTAAGATAATTAAACCACCACCATCTCTTTTTAATCGATTTTTGAAGAATACGTTGAAATAATTGCAGTCTGGATTATATAGAGCTTCTATGCTATCAGAGTTATTTAACCAGGTTTCAGTAATTAGATATATTACGTTATTTCCTAATAAATTTACAAGATTTAGAAATTCTGTGCGGTGTGCACTTAAACTTCTAGCACTTAGGTAGAAAAATTTTAGGTTTTGATTGTAGTTAGATAAAGCATCGCTAATTTTGTCTTGATTGAAAATAGGTCCAAGATTTTTTTCAATATCTCCTGATAAAATCAATTTGAGCGTAACTAGAACTCTAGATGGGGCAGAGACACCTTGAGAATATGCTATGGTTGCCTTACGGAACGATGGGTGTACATATAGCCGAGTAGACAGAGAACTTTGAAGTATGTGGGTCATGCAGGATACACCAGAGCGAGAGAGATGAAATTCCATCGCGAGCCAGTAGATCAGAGTTTACGATGCAAGGTGAAAGAAGAAATCTGTTGAAGACAGGAATGACTGAGATAACGATGTTTCTTGCAGATAGACTTTTGATGATTTCATTGAACTTCTTAATGACGTGATTTCTTCGAAGATTTGAGTCGTGACATACAGGTGTGATTTCAAGAAAGTGGATATATCGTGGCATGAAGTTATGATAGATTTGATCGGTGAGAACCTTTAACTTTGCCTTGAAGATTTTGGTGTTGGAGGTGTTTAGATCATCAATGAGACCAGTGTTGATGACGACGGAGTTTATATATCTTTTAGGATATTGTGCGATCTTGTTTGTAAGTTGCTTTGTGTCGTGTCCAGGATAAGAGTGTACAGAAGTGACTTTATTTGAGAGAAGGTTGTGTGATCTGATATTCTTTAGGATGCTGGCTCCAATGACTAGAGTAGATGCACCAGGTTTGATCGATTTGTGAGCTTTTGGAAGAGGTTTGTTGGGAGTTGCAGGTTTCTTATTTGAAAGAGAAGGCGAGTAAAATGACGAAGTATTTTCAATCAAGTGTTTCTCTGGTGTTGGTGAATAATAATAATAATAATAAAAATAATAATAATAACAATAATAATAATAATAATAGTGGGCCCTAGTGGCCAAGGGGTAAAAGGCTAGACTGGGACCGCGAGGACCCGGGTTCGGTTGAAGCATCAGAGAGAGAACAAAGTGAATGCTTGGATTGAAAAACAAGAGCTTCAGCTGCAGTGTCTTTATTTAGCTTTGCAAACATCTGATTGAGCGGCGTTTTCTTCTTGTTTTCAATAAAGTGAATTGCCACGTCCAGGGTTCTCGACAAGAGAAATCATTTAAGAATGTCGCACTAGAATTACCATATGAATTTATCAAAAAATGCTTAAAACACGTAGCTTCTCTTTCTTTGCTTTCATTTTTGACTGCTTGAGGTGTTCAATGAAGTAAACCTATCAAAAATGCGAATATACTCTGTAAACTATCCGTAGTGTAAGTCATGCAAAGGCAAAAGTATTTGGAATAAAAAAAGAAACTTTGCAAGTTGTCTTCAAGTTCAAGTATATTTTAGATAAAAAAAATTTATTCCATATAATTATTGTTAAATGTAGATCAAAATGTTCATGTCAACTATTCTAACCGTAATCTACAAGCAATCTAGGTGTATATTATAGGATACATGTTTATAATTTTGTTTTTCAAATTGTTATTTTACGAAACACTGTGAATTGGCAGCTATAATTTGATGCTCTGACATTTCAATAAAAAGTACTAAATTGCGCATCCAATTATGTGGAACTTTATATAACTTTCGCTCCGTGAAGCAATCATTTCGAACGTCTTTGCTGGTTCTACGTCCCTGGATGCGGCAAATGCTTTTATAAAAGACAAAAAGAAAACCCCGCTTCATCAACTCTTCTCTCGTCTTAATAAAGAAAATGACGCTGAAACTCTCCTGCTCCTTTCCAAAAACTCTCTTAGTTCCACATCAGCCTCTGCCACTAGTCCTACACGTTCACCATTCTCAGAAGAAACTCCATTATATACTCCTCTTAATGCAAAAAACTCCAGATCGCCTTCTCCTTCTCCTCATCGATATGAATCTTTCAGACGATATCAGCCAGAAAATCGCTCGCCTCAACTTCAAAATGTCCGTCAACAACAAGCATCGTTTATCTGTAAAATCTATCAAGTCCGGAACTACCTCTCTCATCATTGGAAGCAGTATGTCCGTTCTCACAATCTGTTTTCAAATCAAACAACAACAATTCACGCATATCCTGGTCACAACTCTCATCAACTCTCTCAGAAGATCCAAAATTATAATACAACGCACACAACTCCGTCTTCATAAATACAGGCCTCATTGATGCACTCAAATCTACCGACATCAAACAATTTCAACAGACCATCAATCATCTTGCATCTTTAATCCATCGAAAATTCACTCCGCGGTTCATCAATTTTCTAGAAATTACTCCAGTCTGTAAACATTCTGCTCTACAGAAAAATCATGTAATCACTAGAATTAATTAAGCCTTATCACGCCTCTCTACTAATAAATTCAATGTTATTCCAGTCTTCAAAAGCTTTCTGAATTCACCACGAAGTATCAACTCCAACCTCTTCGCCCGTGATGGAATCCACTTATCTCGTCAAGGAATTGCTCATATCACTTTCGTCTTAAAAGGATTCTTCCAACCTCGCCTAATTTCTCACTCTTCATTTCGAATCCCAAATATCACCTATTTTAAGCTGCCATTCTTCAAATCGTCGAACTCTTCCTCCAACGCCTCCTTCATCTGAATTATTATGAAAATGTACAGTAAAAAGGTAATTTTTATTATATATTATGTAGTTATCTATGTAATGTTACAAAATGTACCTCTATATTATATAAATTCACATTCACATGCTTCAAAACATCCCCATTTAACATATTATGCATATACAGTTAAATTCAGTACCTTTATTCTTAATCAAGTTAATAACTATTTTTATTCCATAAGATTTTCATTGTGTAAATACTGACTGTCCTACACTACATAACAATTTAATTGATTACTTCCTAACAAATTCCGACTAATTTTTTAGATCCTTCAGGTTTGAATCAGTGACCATGCTCTTTGCACATATATAAGTAATATAACTACCAAAGTCAAATTTAAAATAAGTTATGCAAGAGATTATCTAAATTATTCAGACGAAATAATGGAAACACTTTTGAAAAACATATCGTTCAACTATATATACACATTAAAATCTGGATCTTGCATGATTATATTTCAAAAGAAATTTGCAATGCAGTTAATAAAGCGGCACCAATTAAGTACCGCAAATTAAAATTAAAAGCGCGCAAGTTTGCTATATGAAATGCCGACGGTAGTGATATACATAAACTAGTAAGTATTAAAAGAAAATTGTTTGATCTCGCACAAACAGAAACGTCAACAACTAATTGGAATAATTACGAAAAATCAAAGAAAATTATTAAACAATTAAGAAATAACAAATCTGCCTTAAAACAAAAAGGTTCTTCAATAGACTAAATAATACAAACGAAAAATGGAGATATATTCATAAAATTTTAGGAAAAAGTAAAAGAATTTCAACTGACATTAATGAATTAAGTATTGATAACCAAACTACAACAGAAAAAACAAGAACAATAGACTACCTAAATACAACATTGAAGGAACTTGGCAATTTCAATTTTCCCCAATATAAGAGAAAGAAAATTATTTATAAATTCCGAGGAAAAACATACTTTTCTTTTAGAATCATAAATGCAATTGAACTAGAAACCATAATAAAAACTTTAGACACAAATAAATCAACGGCAGCCTATAATCTTCGAATGTTTATTATTAAGCGTCATTTTCATATCTTTAGTGAACATCTACTATTCGCATTTAACCAATGTTTTATTGATAATGAATTCCCGGATATATTTAAGAAATCTGACATAAACTCTATATATACAAAGGCGACTCCTCTCTAAATGCACAAAATTATAGGCCCATCTGCATTGGCCATCCCTTTAGTAAACTATTCGAAAAATTATTAAATAATCAAATAAATGCATATTTGATATCTGAAAATATTCTTTCAAAAAAACAATTTGGTTTTCGTAATGGTTATAGCACTCAAGATGCAATTTTATCAATATCAGAACAAATAAAATCTAATTTGACCCTAAACAAATGTAGTTGTGTTGCACTCCTTGACTTGAGCAAAGCTTTTAACTCAATGAATTTTGACATATTAAGGGACAAATTAATGTATTATAATTTTGATAACACATCTGTTAACTTAATAATGACTTTCCTTAAAAATCGACAGCAAAGAGTTACACTTAATGGTAAAAAATGAAAATATATTATAACGGACCGTTGGGGTTCCACAGAGCACAGTTTTCGGACCTATTCTATTTGCAATCTATGTTAATGACATAACTCAACAGGTAAAAAACAGTAAAATTTATCAATATGCAAATGATACCTGTCTATAAGTACTGATATAATTGCCTTTAATGCAACTAAAAATCTCCAATATGACATCGAAAATTTAACAAAATATTTCTCAAATAATCAATTCAAAGTAAATATTGAAAAAACACAATTCATAATATTCTCCCCTAAGACAAACAGAAATCTCACAAAAAATATAGAACTTAAATTAAATAATGTACCAATAAAGCAAAGCGAATCTATAACCTATTTAGGTGTTGAAATTGACAATGATTTATATTTCGAACAATTCTTCATGGCTAAAATTAATAAAATGGCTTCTGGAGTTAGGTATCTTTATCATCTCAGAAATATTTCAAATACGTACCACAAACAATTAATAAATGCACTCTGCCTTTCACACTTTCAATATTGCTAATTACTCTTTACAAATATTAATACAAAACATCGCATCCTCTTGTCTAAAACCTTTAATTGGTCCCTTAAAACACTCAATTTTGCACAAAAACATGACAATGCATCCGATTGCCTATTAAAATACAAAATATTATCCCCTTATTACCAAATTCAAATGCATATGTTATCAATATTATTTAAATTCAAATTTGACCAGGCCGCAATTTCGTTTTTAAAACAGTATATTAAATTAAATGAAGGTTGTCTGACATTTTTATGCTTGCATAAATATTTTAATAGTTTTCACCACACTGCAACTAAATTTTTTAATAACTTAAATAGAGAAATTAAATTTGAAAAAATACAAGAAATTCAGAAAGAAATTGCGAACATTCTTCTTTAATATACAATGCCTATTTAATGACAATAATACACTACATTCATTTGAAAATTTTGTATAATATGCACATATACACAACACACACACATTTTAATATTATATATATTTATTATATTTGAAAATAGCTTTTTGTAGTTTTGTAGTTTATAGCCTTTTGTACTAGTTTATTATAGCAATACATTGCTTTTGAATCTATTAATTGTGCTACGATCCCTATAAGTGGAGTAATTGTCCGCAAGTTATATTTTCATTGATATTACTGTTTTCTTAGCTTTTCCGTTGCAATTTCAGTAAATATCATTTTATAAAAAAGCTTCAACATCATTTTTTTAAGAGCCAACATTATCTGTGGACTAAAAATTTGCAAAACTATAAATTGTTTCTCTCAATTTACTATAAATAATGAATCTCCAACAATTAAACAATGCAGAATATATTTTTCAGTGAACAAATCCAAAAAATATTTTTTCCATTTGTCATGTAATATCTAGCTTTTCATTTATTGGAACTGATAGAGATGGATTACCATATATACAAAAACCTAGTAGTGGCTTTTCCAAAAGCCTAAAAAGCTTCACAAATATGCATAACTTATGTAATCTTCTTATAGCTTTTGTAATTTTATCATAGATAACTATAGAAAGCCTCCCAATAGATAATCTATTAACTTAAGCTTACATGGCCTAAAGCCATTTTTTGAATTGATCACTTTTTTTTAGAAAATTATTATTAAGATCTTGAGATCATTATGGGATGCATCTTATATTTTCTAACATTAAACAAAATTTGCTATGAAATGCGAAATAATAATTAAGGAACAACATTAATATACTAGCAATATTTGTTTAGCTAACTAAGTCAACGAAATACATTGGTAAGATGGAGGATGAAATAGGACTTATCAGTGAAACAAAGAGAGAACCGAGGAGAGGCAATTTTAAATGGTCCCTTTACATTCTTTACTTTACAACTTTTATAGGAAGTATAGGTATGAATTTTTTCAAATTTCTCTCAGTGTAATATTATTTTAAGTGTTGATATTATTTATGAATTAATAAATTGCATTCAAGGAAATTTATTGAAGTTCTATATAAATCATTTTAATTTAAAGCTCTACAAAAATATTCACTTGTAAGTATATGTATAACAAAGAATTAACAAAAATATCAAATACGAAAACAGACTAACAGTCTGATTTCTGATTTCATCCACAACAATGCTCTTAAATTTCCACCCACACGGCATGTGTGTGTAAGTAATACCAACGGAATGTGTAGCTGCTTTGGTTATTTGCTTGATTGTATGATTTGGTTTTTTATTCTCAGACAATTCTGAGAATTTCAATACTTATTAAAGTTGAATAATCCAAAACTGGATATGAAAAGTTAATAGAAGACTTCAGAAACATTGAGGATTTTTGGGATTCTTAAAGATTCTTAAATGTAAGATCGTTCAAAGTTAAATGGATTTGAACTAGAAAGTGAACATTGCAATGATGTTGTATTCCTTAGGATAGGTTTTCAATAGGAATGCCATTTTATCATTCCTATAGCCTCTCTTTACTTGATAATCCCTAATGCGGTGTTAGATGACTAAAGGGAAATGCTTCTAATCTAATGTGTTGATATGTCACACCTAGTTTACTATTTACATAGGTTGAAACTTAATCTTAAATATCTTATTGATCTTCCTCAAGAAATATTGCTGATATTACTTCGGAAATTAGCTTGCATATAATTCTTGCCGGCGTTAATAAATTTATTATACATAAAGAATCTAAGATCGATATGTGTGGCAATCTCGGCCATTAATCCTAAAGTTCCAAAAAACTGGTTTATATTGGACTAATGTGTTTTATTTATTTTGATCGTATTAAGATAAATTATAAAAAATCAAATGCTTTTTACATTCTACATACACATGACCCACTTGACCCACATCATTTTGACCCATGACCCACAATGTTAGACACATGACCCACGCAGCAAATTATTTGCAGACACACTTTTTGTTCATGTAACTCGTGCAACAAATTAAAACTCAAGTATATTTACTTATATTAAAAACCTATAAGCTAAAAAACTTTATTTTGAACGCCTTTTTGCCGACAACTTGTGACTCTATGGTATCATCCTCGAGTTTATTTCTTCAGCAGCTGAAGGTTGTATGACATATATATACCAATCAACCACATACAAATAAGGCAGTTTATACTTAAAATCACCCCGCCATTTGAGTAGGTTAAAGGTTCGCTCGAAAGCCGTTTCCAATAAAACGGTTGTGGCATATTGAGCCAGCTCGGTTTCTGCAAATTCGGGGGATGATAGGCGATGTCGATCTAGCATAATCACAGGAGATGGAGAAGAAACCGCTGCACAAAATCAACTTTTCCTTTATTTGCAGGAGTTGGAGTTGTATCCAAATGGGAAACAATTTGTATTATCTCGAAGCAATGCAACAAAAAATATAACACGTGTGAAAACAATATATAATGGCCTTAGTTTGTACGTACGCATTTTTTATTCATGTCGCTTCCATATAATATACATAGTACTCCTTGTCTTTAATATAGTGAGACAACAAGGCAGTGCTTTGAAGTTGGCTATAAAGTTCGACCTTAATTATGACCCACCTGACCCACCAGAATGTGACCCATTTGACCAATGAATAATTGACAACGCTGCTACAGACAACTTCTCAATATCAGTAATTCATAGAATTCGATTTGAATATTGCATTTTGCAGGTTTTTGTAGCTGGTTCTACACATTCAAATTTGATGGCATTTAAAAAAATTGGTAACCAATGTTTGTTATGTTAAAGTATGCTTAATTGCTTGAACAAATACATTGTTCAATTTCGGGTCCCTCTCCAGTTAAATCGCAATCAACTACATATAAATTAAAGTGAAATGACAAACAGAGAAATTTGATGGATTCCACCAAATTAATAAAAACTATCATACCCGATGATAGTGAAGTACATACTCTTAAATTTTTTAACATTTAATAAACGATTCAGGTCTCAGAACACTATAATATTAAATTTAGATTTCTAAGAAACGGTAATATTTGTAATATGGTGAATGATGCACATTTTCATAACTTAGCTTGTCTTTCAATGGTTTAATTGTTCACTATATTTGATCAACTTAGGAAGATATACTCACATCTATATTTTTTATATTTATGATTTATATTATATTCATTTATATTATATTATTTTAATGTATTATAGGAATTCACTTATATATTTTAATTGTAAATAAAACACGTGTTAGAATTAGTTTTCAATGAAAATAATGTATCAAAAATTAAATTTAATTATAATTTACTATTTTCAAACCAATATTTTACTGATATGAACAATTACTAATCGATTTTAATTAGTTACGTTTACCAGTTTGTCATAAGGTAAACCGACGAATACTGGAATATGGTAAACCGACAAGTACTGGATGTTGCATGTATAAAGGCTTTGCATTGTGCATCAATGTTTATGTTGATGTACGATAATGTTGCTATTACTATTATGCTACGATTTTATTCAATAAAAGCTTAATATTTGTAAGCCTTTAATACTACATTTTCCAAAAACAGAATTGCATCTTTATTTCTTAATTGTGTATGCATTTTAAGAAATATTATTTAGAAAATAGACTAAATAAATATACTTAGTAAATTGGCTAACAATTAAGAATGTCTAAGGATAACTTCATCGATTTTTAAAGAATTTGTTAGTAGTCTAAAACAAATAAAATTCAAAACTGCTTACTGCCCAATTTCGACACAATTACATAAAGACAATATCAGAAAGTAATTTTTGCAATTACATACATTTAAATTCATTGCTTAAGCTGGTATGTTGGTTAATTTCATATATAAGCAATTCCCGCAAACAAACTAAATCCCTATATAATAACATATATTCAGGGGCGCACCCAGCTTTTTTTCTGAGGGGGGGAACTATTCTTTAGATTATATATATATATATATAT
>CABFPE010000036.1:56813-73177 GCA_900660155.1 Hofstenia miamia | reverse complement strand
CTGAAATTTTATGCCAATAAATTTATTGCAATATATTGCGCTAGCAAGTTTCCCAAAAATAAAATTACGTTCAACTACATGGGAAAATAAGACCAAAATACTTAATGGGACTGGGAAAATTTTGTAGTTGTCCTACTTATATTCATTATGTAATAGCCAAACCATGGAAAATTATGATGGATATTTTTGAAGAATACAGTTAATTCTATTATTAGGTCAAAAAAAGTCCCAGACAACTTCTAGACAGTATTTTTTCTTCTGACGATTAATCGTTAATAGCGTTAGAGAAAATTATCTAAAAGTGTGAAGAAAACAAATTTTATTCTAATGACTGCAATGACTTGCTTATAATAAAGCAATATGATAACTTGCGGATTCGAAGTAATCCCAGTCTTTCAATAGTTTTCAGTCTAATGTACATTTGCAGTACTACCTTAACTACATAATTTTGATATACGAGGTGTGATCAAAAAGTAACCGAACCTCTTCTCTTGACAATGCATGAATCATTTAAACTCATATTGTTAAATATCAAGGATAAGCTATGACCTTGAATTTCTCATAAATCATAAAAGAAGATTTTAATCTCAATAGATAACTAACTGCAGCCAATAGTTATAGAAGTTATTGCCCTCTCTTTGCGAAATCAGCTATTCTTGTTAATTTGATCACTCTACCGATGAATTTCACCTAAAACGGACACTTCCTACGAACAGCGCGTTAATGTGAAATTTTGTTTCAAACTTGGCTACGTAAACATTTTCTGAAACATTTGAAATGATCAGCCGTGCATACGGCGACAACTCCCGCAGCCGAACCCAGTGTTATTAGTGGTTCCGTAGATACACGGAATTATGTTGTGTGGAGACATAAACTCCTATTTTGCTTATGAATATCTTGATGTACTAATTTGTGAATTGAATACATTAAACATGATTAAGGAACCAACTCACGGGGATTCAATTAATGATCTGACAGAACATTATTTTGAAGCGAAAACGTCAAGTCTAATTGGAAAATCAAAACACATGATTTGTCTTTTAAAATTTTGGAATAGAAAAACTACAGTGACATTTAATGAATTTCTCTTATAAGACTTGAGGGAGAGTAATTTATGTGCTTTCACTAATTTTCTTGCCAAAGTGAATTTTTCGATAATTTATAGAATAAGTGATATAGATTTGAAAGTAGAAACTTTCTATCAAATGCTTAAAGACGAAATGACTATTATTTCTACGTCGAAAATTAAATTATTTTGTGAAGATCCAAAGTGAATGACACCTCTCATAAAAAAATTCAATGGCTAAAAGAAAAGCACTTTTTAAATAACTGTAGCAAATATAATCATTACTCAATGAAATTAGATAATGAAAAAATTAAGGCTAAGGAATGTTGGTTCCAATCCGCCAAAAACAGGTGCAATATCTGGAATGTGGTTAATGACATCAGGGGAAAGAGAAAAATAAATAGTTTCACAACAATTATTCAGAATTATGCTAATGTCAAGTATTGTGCCAATTATATAGCTGAACGGCTAAAATCAATCTATGCCAAAAATCAAGACAACTATTATTATAATATTAACGCTATCAACCCAATAGATGATGAATGGATGCTTATTGTTACTGAATTTCAAATTTTTAAATATCTCTCAATATCAAGTCCTCATAAATCCTCAAGAGTTGCGGATGTGATGGTTCTGTATAAAGCTGGAGCTTACATTTTATGTGAACCTATTACTCACTTTGTGAACACTTGCATAAAGGAGAGATATTTCCCTAAGTGTTGGAAAAGCTCTGATGTAATTCCAATTCCCAAATCATCCCCTGTAAATATAGACGAATTGCAACCAATTTCTCTTCTCTCAATTCCTGAGAAAATTATCGAAAAGATTATATTCAATGATTTATAACATTTTTTTATACTCAAAATTGGATATCAGCCAATATGCATAAAGAACGCATTCATCTAGTACGTGCGCATTGATCAGAATCGTGGACCGAATCTACTGGATATTAAGGGTGTTGTTGATTTTTCTAAAGCATTCGATAATGTAAATCATAGTATTCTACTTGAAAAATTAAATGACTCAGGTTTTCCACAGGGTTTTGCTCTTATGATTAGAAACTACTTAAGTTCTAGTACCTTTAATGTAAAATTGGGAATTACAAAAGTAATACTTTCCCAATATGTAATGGAGTTCGGCAAGGATTTAATATTAGGTCCGTGCTTTTTTGTGTTTTATATTTCAAGTCTATTACCTAATTTCAGCCAAAATATGTTTGTTAAGTATGCCGATGATCTTCAAGCTATCATACGGATAAACAAAGGAAAACCAATAATATCTGAATTCGATAATGTTACTCGATTTGCTGAACAACATGGACTTAATCTAAATCACAGGAAGTGTAAATAAATGCTAATAGGAAGAACTAAGGTGCCGCTTTCGGGGAACTTTGAAACAGTTAATGAAATTAAAATATTTGGTGTTATTATATCAAGTAATCTTAAATGGGATAAGCAAATTTCAGAAGTGTGTAAGCGAGCATCTCAGAGATTTTATTGTTTGATAATTCTTGACAAATTTGTCACCTGTAAAAGAACGTTGGAGATTGTTATGAATTCTCTCAGTAATTGATTATGCTTCTGAAATGTTTCCAATTCTCTCCCAAAGATTAAATCGGCAATTACAACGTGAAGCTAATAGGGGACAATATATAATATTTGGTACGTATGAAGAAGCAATCAAAATTAATTATAGAATATTTTTAAAAAGATATTTAATCCTAAACACATTCTCAATGATCTTTGTCCTAAAAGACATAAGTATTCCGGTAAAGGCAAAGAGAAGACAGGACCAATTCTTTCCTTACTGCACTGAATATATTAATGGGCAGATTTGGTAAATTATTAACTGGTTTATATAATTATTTGTAAATGTTATTTGATTTTTAGAATAAACACTACTTACTTACTTACACAATTGGACAGGAGTCATTGAGGATGATCATCGTTCTGACCGGCCTATTAGATCAACGGATGACTCCCACGTGAACCAGATTGATTAACTAGTGCGGTTCAAACCGATGGTTGACTATTCTAAAAATCTCTGACTATTGTGGCATCTCTTTTGGATCCAGTCAACGCATCTTGACTGAAAACTTGTTGCTGCGAAATTTGTCCAAATTTGTCCCGAGACTCTTGACACAAGAGCAAATGGACAATCGTGTAGCGATCTGTCAAGAGCTTCTGGATCTTATCAACGACGATGAAAACTTTATGGAAACAATAATAACTGACGACAGAACCTGAGTTTAAAGTTACGACGAGTAAATAAAGACTCACTCTTCACAATGGACGGAGAAAGGATCGCGAGATCAAAGAAATCACGGCAAGTCAGGTCGAATGTAGAGATGATGCTAACGGTTTTCTTTGACATTCATGGTGTTGTCCACTAAGGCGGAATTGTGAACTGTTTCTATTACCTTGACGTGCTTTCTTCGTCGCTTGCGTGAAAACATCCAAAGAAAGAGGCATGAACTGTGGAGAAGAAAATCATGCGTCTTCAACCATGAAAATGCTCTTGCACATTCATCGTTATTGATTCGCTATTATTAGGCCAAATCAGAAGTGACTGTGCTTCCACAGCCACCGTATTCCCCTGACATTGCTTGGGTGGACTTTTTCCTTTGCCCAAAGTTAAAATTCACGCTGAAGGGACGACGAATCGATTTAATTGACGACATCAAAGAGAGTTCGCAGCATCAATCCATGACATCCCAAAAGAAGCCTTCCACCCTGCATTCCAGAGCTGGAAACAACGGATAACTTGGAATAACTTGTATTCTTATTTAATGAAATCTTGGAAGAAAAGTTCGGTTATTTTCTGATCAGCACTCGTATAAGTGATTTCCTTTTTCTTAGTAAATTCAAAAATGTAAATAATTATATTTATAAGTAGTATCTGTTCTCATCTAATATCTAAATTTCGATATCGTTTTTACAAGGGGCGTTCAATAAGTTTGTAGAATGAAATGCTAAGAAATGATGAATTAAGTTCTAATTTCGTGTGAAAATTGATCGATGTTAAGTTCAGAGCCATAAAATTGTTCACTTTGATTTGCTCATACAGTTATAAGAAAGACTGCAAACTCATTGAAATAATATAGAAAGAATCATTACTGGTTTAATACAGAGCCGTCATCAAGTTTGCTTGTTTTTCGGTCAAAAAAATCACGGAACGGATGGCTAAGGTGTACTAACAAGATGCTCCTAAATATTCCACGGTTGCCAAGTGGGCCCCAGAGATCAAGCGAGGAAGTCGATCCTTGAAAGGCAATCAAAGGTCGAGAAGAAAATTGGTGTTGATGACCCAGATAGTCATCGAGTATGTAGGGGACTTTGTGATGAGTGATAGTTGTTTAAAGGCTAAAAAGCTGCAGCCGAAGTTAGCATTTCAGAAGAAAACGTTTTTACGATTCTTCAGGATCATCTTCATCTCTCCAAAGTGTCTGTCAGATGGGTGCCTCGAATCTGCAAGTTCAAGATCGACAGCAGTTGGTGCAGTTTCGCTCACAATTTGTGGAGGTTTACAGAAAGGATCCAGAAGACCGATCTTGGGGGAAGGCGCTTTGGAGACGATGAGGAGCTGAAATCCACCGTAGATAATTGGTTCAACCTCAAACCACAAGACTTCTTCCATGCTGGAATTGGAGCACTTGAGCGCCGATGGTGTATTGAAGTTAAGAAAGACTATATTGAAAAGCAGTACACTTTTACTTTTATGAAATGTATATTTGTGTTTGTATGCAATTCTTCGAATTTTTTTAAAGCCCTTGGTAAATCCTGCAGACAGAATCATTTTCAGAATAAAGCTTTCCGCGTTTATACATTAACAATACATTCTGTCATAAACAAGGCCGTGGTCATAAGTCAATTCTTAATTTCAAAATTCGATTTCTCTAAATTGTTTTCTGTTCTGTCGGTTTTTGGGGGAAGGCTCTTATCCCTACAATATTCTAAAGCGAATTGAATAACAAATTCTTATAAAATGGTGCATCTATAAATTTCAATTGAGGGCTTTCCTTGCATATTTTGTATTCATTACCAATTTCAAGTTTCCACTGATATTACTTTTGAACAATGACTATGATGTTTTCCAAATGCACACTCTCACTAAACGAACAATGCACAAATTCTCAGTGATGCCATTGGTTATATACTAAAAATATTTATACATTTACAATGCCAGCTAAATTTTTAAATATTTATAGAATTGCAAAAATCGTGTAATATGATTCTTGATTGCTTAATTGTTTACCAAATTTGATTTAATCTATTATTTATGAATAGATTTTTCTCTATAGTTTTACACAATATGAAAAATGAGAGAACATTTGAGTTACACTATAAAATGTAATAGTAAATATTTAAGATTGGAAAATGAAAAGACAAGTAAGTAATGCAGTGACAGTCAGGAGTTAGCTTCAGTAATAAGTTGTATTTAACATATCACATGCTACATACAATGTTTTTTTATTGAAATGGAAAGTGTACATTACTCTACATAATCCAAATTTGAGGATAATTTTTTGAACAATATGTATTACATTTGTATTTGCACGATATGAAACTGAAAATATATTTCGTTTTTGTTAATGTATGGGCTTCATATTCTTAAAACACATAGAGCAAGCAATTTAACTAATTATGGTAATTTATACAATAATCCCCGACTAATCTCTGAATTCTGTCGATTCCAAATGATGTAGAACATCAATTATGAAAAATATATAATTTTAATAAAAATAAAAAGATGTACTATCAGATTACTTTTCCAAGGAACATCTGAGCTTTACCCTTTGCTCTTCCACTAGTCTCACCTTATCAATTTAAAGAACTCTCAATTACATGATAGGATAGTAGGTTNGCCCGACTTTTAATTTCATATCAAGTGGTTAAATGTCGGATTTTTGAANTTTCCAAGGAACATCTGAGCTTTACCCTTTGCTCTTCCACTAGTCTCACCTTATCAATTTAAAGAACTCTCAATTACATGATAGGATAGTAGGTTTCTAACGCACATTGATATCAATTTCATCATCCTAAGTTCGAGAGCTAAAAGAACAGTTTCATTTGATGTAGTAATGGTTGGCTATGGAAATGTATTTTTTTTCTAAATCTTGACATTCTGTACTTTAACTTTGATTTATTTACATTTGCAATGCATGCTTGTCAAAGAAAATAAATTAATTTAACCGATTTTGTGGAATACTTTGGTCATTCACATGTACATGATTAGTTCTTAACTACAAGTTCAAGGTTGTTTAATTCTTCAAAGCCACTAATCAATTTCAGTATTGTGATGCCTTTGTTCTGCGAAAGTAAATTCGCTTTTGTCATTTAAGAACAAAATTTTCACTTGATTTAATGCAGAATTTTTATTTTGTATAACTTCGATTAACAATGGATATTATGTCTAAATTTCGATATAGCTCTACAACAAATAAATTTTTATTAATTCTTAATAGTTTTTAAGTTTCACAATGTCCAAAATTAAATGTTGTACATTTAGAACTCCATTTATATGTACATTGTTCTCGATGTTCATTGCATTTCTGCTCTACGGTAATTTACATCTCTTCCCAGTTTTTCGTCAGTATCTAATGATATTTGCACGCTTTTTAAATGGACTTGGTTCAGGTAATTCATTTAAATATATGATTACATGAAAATACAATATAATATATTACACTATGTAGCATGAAATAACGTTATATATACTGCTGCTTATCGCTATTATCCTAATTTCAAAATCGAATTTGGTGTGGATTTTTTAAGTAGTCATTTAGTATTATACTTTAGTTTGTAGATCGACTAAAAATTTTACTTAATAACATTCATACTTTCTAAAATATGAAAAAATATATTCTTAGAATGAACTTTCAGTAATTTTTGAAATGCTTGTCATAATTTTGGTAAATTTTCAAAAAAAATAGACTTTGCAGAAGCCTTAATGAGTGTGCTTAGAAAGCATTTGCCTAATTAGATGATAAAAGAGAGTTGAGTTCTTTATAATGGATTGTTCTGTTATAGTAGGCCTGTAAATATCTCTTATTCAATTTCTGATAAGTTTAATAATGTGAAGAAAATAATCCTTTATGTTCACAGTCACAATGATACTAGATTTCGACCAAAACCCTACTTTACAATTTTCGGACCAAGCCGATGGCCTTACAATGATGGGCCGGGTTGGTTACGGCAGAAAAAACCGCTAATTAGAATTGATGAATAAAACATAAGATTTCAGAAAGTTGTTAACATCAGGAATAGCCATTTCATTTATAAATGTTGTTGTTAATTAACAACTGCATCAGTCATCAATGCTTACCTTTAAAGAAGAGAGTGGTTAGAACTTCTCTGTTTTGAAGAAGTAAATTTATCTAACAAATTCTTACATCACTTTTTCGGATTTTAAGGAAAGTAATGTATTATTTCTTAGGTAAAATATTCACAAGCATTTTCTCTGAGAAAATGGGTCTGCCATATCCATGTAGATAGAATAGAAAATGCATGGATATGGGAATTTAAAATTTTCCATTTACCAATTGCCTACATGATATATAATTTGGCAAATATCAAATGCTATGTGCATTTATCATTATTTAAACAATAATGCTGTGTGTCGAATTCAGATGTTAACCGAACTGACAGAAGAGTGAATGGAATACCGTGATTAACTAGAAGCTGTTGGTTCTTTACGTTCACACGTTGACACTTTAATGCACTGTGTTGCAATTTATGTAAGAAAAATTCAGTTAAAACAAAGAAACGTTCTAGCCTTTGGGGGAAAACGCGGGAAAATGGCGAGACTAGAACGAAAGTTTAGTTTCACGTATGGTCTATCTGTAAACTAGACTGTGAATGAATTGCTTAATTAGTTATGTTTTTTATTCAAATCGAAGTTATGAACCGATGACAAAGCATGTGAATCGAACACAATTTACAATATACACGATTGTTAAAAAGTTTTGGATCCGAAAAAGATCCGAAATCTTCTCAAAAAAGGGTATCCGATCAGATCCAAATCCATCTCTGCAAAAAAAATTGAGGGTAGAACAGATTCCAAAAAGGGTGCATTACATACATACATGTACAGTGCTTCTCAAAAGTCTGGAAATACTTTAAAGGCTGCGTGCCTTTTTGTCATAGCTTTTAGAAACCGGTGAATGCGATTTATCAGAGCTCACATGAAGGGAATTTAGTTTTCTTTGATGTCAGTGAGTAATGTTCACACCTTGCTCGCTACAGTTAGAAGCTTATTGCTTGCAGTATCTGATTCATCATGGACACAGAAACACGCATCTGCCTCGTACAACTTTACTATGAAAATATGAGAAGTCCAACTTCCACACTGAGGGCATACAAGACTATCCATGGACTACACAAAGATCCGTTCACAGCCTCAGCGATCGTGAAGTTGATTCAGCGATTCGAATCCACGAACCGGAAGGCCCTCCCTTCTTCTTGATCGAAGTGCCCTAGTGATGGATGAACTGAAAGAACAAAAAGAAAACCATCCATTGGGATTGCCCTCCGCAAGCTCCATCTCAAGAGCCACAGACATTCCTCGCGCCAGTGTCAATAGGATATTGAAGCATCACTTCAGATTTTACCCCTACAAGTTGCGGTCAACACAAGCAATTACGGAGGATGATAAAGGTAAACGACTTCAGTTTTCGGATTTCATCATTAACAATGATCATATTGAGAAGATTTTGTGGAGTGACGAGGCTAACTTCTCGCTGGACGGGTCTGTGAACAAGCACAATGCTATCATATGGGGAACCGAAAGACCTCCGGCACACCGGCATCCTCTTCACTCGCCACATGTGACTGTGTGGATGGCCTTTACGAGCGAGTTCAAGTTGAAGCCTTTCTTCTTCCCTGCGACAGTTACTAGTGAATCCTATAAATTCATGCTCGAATCGCACATGATCCCCCAATTGCGACGGCTTCGCCAGCTACATCATGTCACACTTCAACATGATGGTGCACCGCCGCACTTCGGAAAAATTGTGACTGAAGTCCTGAAGAAAACTTTTGGTGACAATGTCATCGGACGGGGCTTTCCGAACTTGTGGCCGCCGAGGTCTCCTGATCTCACTCCGCTTGACTACTACTTTTGGGGCATGTTGAAAAATCAAGTCTACAGCCGGGGAAGACCACAGAATCTCGAGACCCTCAAAGAGTGGATCGTGGAAGCTGCTGAAGACGTGCAACAAGATGAGATCTCCAGTGCAGTCCAGGACTTGTTCTACCGGTGCGAACTTGTTAGAGACCTCAACGGTGATACATTCGAACATTTGTTATAATTTCTTCTTGATATTGTACTGTTTTTGGTGATTGTTTGTTATTGAATAACTGGTTTTCAGTAATAAAGTTGTTTTTCTTAAAATTAGTTACGGATTAATAAGTTTACTATTATTAAAGATAGGTACTGTTTGATATCGCTATGAAAATAGTATATAACGCGATCAGAATTACATTTCGCCTGTAGAAAACTAAATTCCCTTCATGTGAGCTCTGATAAATCGCATTCACCGGTTTCTAAAAGCTATGACAAAAAGGCACGCAGCCTTTAAAGAATTTCCAGACTTTTCCGAAGCACTGTATGTGCCACAATCTGGGAGATTTTTTTTAAGTTTTTTAGGCACATTTGGCAAACATGCTTTAATGCAATGTTGGAAACTTCTATTAAAGCATATCTCGAATTTAAAAAAAGATTACATTTTCTCAGAAATATACCGTTCATGTGTTGATAAGGTTTTCAGATAATGGAAGGAACAAAGAACTTTGACTATTTTTGATTTGTGCAAAGATATCACAAACCCATTGAGGCGTGCGGTGGGTCAATTGAGAGGGTCCATATTAAGAGCGAAAATGAAATTATATATATATATATATATATGTATATATATATATATATATATATATTGACTTCAAATAGAGATAGGCAATTTACAAAAAATGAGCTTTAATTCGGAGTAATATAGATCTACCTAACAAAAAATAAAAGCTTATTTGTGGTTAAAACATAAAAGTATAGTATAACAATGAGTTTGCAGAAAGTTTGTAAAAATTTCTAAATTTACTTAATAATCAAAAAACTAGATCTATTTTTTAGGAAATGTGGCCATGGCTCGATCATATGTTGCTGAAGTAACAAGTCTGCAACAGAGAACTGGAGCTTTAGCCACCATTGCCTCTCTGCAAGCACTTGGATACATGGTTGGTCCTGGTAGGTCAATTAAAAACTTTTGTGTGACATCGAATTTCATTTAGCTTTCCAGACAGTATTTGTTGCATTAGGCAGTGAAGGGCTCAGAATCGATGCAATCGGATTCCGATTCAACATGTACACAGCACCAGCGTTTTTGATTGGATTTACAACGAGCATTGCTATTTTTCTGTATGTATTCTACTTCGTGGATCAATCAACAGCTCTAAGAAAAGTTAGGGAAAAGGAAAAACCAAAAGCCGAGGAACAAAATTTAAGTAGTATGTTCATGCTCCATATCTATTAATTTCTTTTGTACATAAGCACGTGTACTCCTCTCGAAGCATTAAAAATAGCCTTTTCACGATGGTGATAACTTAATAATCCATGTTCCATATCCACCAATTACAGGGAAAAGCACTTAAAGTAAATGAAATAATGAAAAATAAGGAGTCCCTGCATCATAATCCTTGAAACATCAAGGATGTGATAATAGCATAAGTCCATTTAAAAGACATACATTTTCATTAGCAGATACTTTAGTTTCAGGACACATAGACACTAATAACAATCCACAGTGTGAAGATGAGATGTTAATCTTCACTCTTGATGAATAAGTGCTATGTACACCCGACCCCATTTGCAATCAATTACATTCAAGAAGTGATATAGCAAATTTCATAAACCTGAAATAACATATGGATGGGTCATTGTTTCAAGGCAAACAGTTTTCCAATTACTTTCAAAAAAAGCAATTAATTAACAAACAAATTTTCAAAAACTTCTCTCAGGACAATCAATTACAGAGATTTGTCAACATCTCAAAGTTTTAAGAAGTCAAAAAGCTTTGAGCTTGCAACCAGCTATGAATAATTATTCAGAATAGAATTCTCCAACTCAGCCTCAAGCCAGTTAATTGGGTATTTAGCCTACTGCTACAACACATAAAATGCAAACTCCTTTACAAATAGAAATTCTAGTTACTTTGCAGGGCATCAATTTGTGTAAGATTACATTCAATCATCTACCCTGCTGCCGAAGACAAAAATATGGCCCTAGGTTCCAGTCTGTTGGGATTGGGAAGAGGAAATCATCTGGAAAGAGATGGTCCGTAGAAATTATTTGTTGCATAGCTGTCCAGATCTTCTTGCACCACCTCGAACGGCCTTGAGTTGACTGTTACAAATACCCCTGAATATTTTCCTACTTCTTCAGCTCTCATAAAAAATGTAGATTGCTCAATAACGAAATTTCATTACAAAGTAGTCAATTGACTATTAGGTGCTTATCTTGCTTCAGTTTTCAATTAAATATTTTTAAATGATAAATATTTACAGTAATATACAACAAATCAGTTTGAAGTAGTTTTGAAAATTAACAGCTCTTACAAGTAGAGATTTGGCCTCAAATTTATTTTATCAGCAAGACCTTGTTGGAAAAGATGCAGTAGGTGTTTATTTATGAGTAAATAATCTATGCTTTTGTTGTAATTAGAAACCTGAGTTTTAGCTAAGTCCTTCGAAACTTAATGTGCTTACTGAAGTGCCACTCTTAAGGAAAATTGGTTTATTATACTAAAAATAAAGTCATCGAACCTATTATATATTTAGTCGAACTTACATGAAAAGTCATTGTAAGAAATATTTTAGGTTTTCAAAATACCTCGCATTCAGAATCACGTTCAAATGAGAAAAAGGGTCCTAAGAACGATGTATTCATGGTGGCATTCATAGATTGCATGTGGGTTTTCGTTATTGTCTGCTATTCATTTTCGGAAACGTAAGTGGAGTACGTATTCTCAAATAAGTAGTATACAAAATAATTTATCAAAATTGCTTTTCAAACTATTTCTATTTTTGGTGAATTTTTTGCATTAAGGTTACATTTAAGACAGGTATAAGTAGTCTTGACTTAGCATTATGCACCCTCACATCCCTTTGAAAATTAAATACTTTTTCTCGAATTTTTAAAAAATGTTCCTAAGCCTATTGAGAAATTTGGAATTCCTTTGATATAAACTCATCTATTGATGAATATGTTCGAACATAACCGAAGGTCTAATAAGTGGTTGGGAACAGGAACTAGTGCAATTTTAAAGCTAAGAAAACGAAATAAATATTCATTTGGGTAGGCAATCTACTAAATTCAAATCACGAAATGTTCAATAAACTACAACCTATTCTGATTCAGGGCGAATTAAAGTTTAAGTAAGCTAAAGTACTAAACCATGTGATACTCCAGTAAATAGTAGCATTTTTTACTTTCTTTACTTGTTCCAAATACTTACTAAGTCATATTTTTAGCAAATTTAAAGTGACATACCTCCTATTGAAATATTTGATGTCAATTTTGGTAACTAATTGAAACAATTTTTTTTTCAAGTGCTCCATATGATTATCATGTTCATAGTTTGTCGTATGTAGTTCAATTTTTTAAACTAACAGCTTGATATTATACAACATGCTCTGCCACCATTCCGTTTGCTTGCGAACAAAGAAACAAAGAAAAAATTTTTGCAGTAAACAAAGAAATAGTCCTAATTGGATGTGTTCTGATTGACATCAATAAACCAGATTGATTTTCTATGGTGACGCATTTCAATGTCATGGTTAAGGATTGTGTAAGACATATTGAATTTCTTTCTCAACCTGTTTCATGTTGCGAGGTATGGGGTGAAAATCTTTCTGCTTAAGAAAACATATTGTTGATCTGAACAGATCATATGTTCTGGCACAAGTTTCGCTGTTGGTAATTTGTTTTCTTCCTATTATATTACATGGCAACAAGTTATTCAGCATCACCCAGACAATAGTGATATTATGATGTGAATGTTCATGATCTAAGAAAGAGTGAATAACGCTAATAAGTCATGAGAAAAACCTTATAAAACTTGGATTGCAATCAACCGTTTTCACTCCACCCCGTTGTGAAGTAGACTGAGCAGCATTGCTACTGAATATCATTCACAGCTCATGCGATTTATTTAAAAATTTCTGCAACGATATTTAACCTAACAGCATTGGTTATGTTAATTTTCAAATAGCATCAGCTAAATTAACCACACAGCAATTCCTGACTAGAACTTAGGAATTGAAGTATCATTCAGAGGTGACAGTTAATGACCTTCAAGTGAAAGTGATTTCGATTAATTTTCCTCAAATGAAAATAAACAATTTAAGAATTTAAGTGCCAATTACCCAAAACCAACACGAATATATATTTTTCGATCAAGGTTATTGCCCATATCTAATTGTAATTGTAACCTAGATTAGAGTGATTTCTGAAAATTACCATTCTATGTATTCATTTGTTCATATATATATATATATATCCCATTTCAAAAAACTTTATAAAATTTATATATAGTATTACTGAATTAGAATTTTTACTGCAATTGATTTGGAATTTGAAACTATTAGCAGCATTTGCGTCTGGGAATTTAAAAGGAATGATTAGTTGATTCTCATGTCGACAACATTATAAATTCACCGCTTTATGTGTTTTACTTTTGGGCCATGCTGTTATAACTATGGCTTTATCAAATTGAGAGTGAAAACTTTCTTAATAACCATTACTAACAAAAATAAAAGTAACCTAGTGACTCGGTGTCACAGGTTAAAATAGCAACTCTTCTGACCCAGTTACCAATTGATTAAATCACCCACTGTCACCTCTATTAATGATAATACAAAATGCCCTAAAAGATTAGAGATTCAGAAAAGCATAGAGATGTCAAAAGTTGTAACATTTGTTGAAAATTTGCAATTTTATATATATATATATATATATTGTGATATCAGTAGAGTGCACGGAGGTGCACGAACATTAGAACAGACACTAACTAATTCTCTCTTTCACAGTGTACGTATGCCTTTTATACAATTTTTCTCATAATATTTACAAATACTAGCAAACGCGACAACAGCGGACTGGAAGATAACGAGAACTAGGTACATGCCACCACAATATATATAATATATTTAGTTGTTTTATGAAGTTTTTTAAGTGAAATAGCAATTTCACAAATTCACTGAAATTTTAAAGATTTCAAAATCTTATTGTAACATATACAAATAATTGATAAATTATTTTCAATTTACTTAAATTCATTAAAGGTTAGTTCATTCGAAAGATATATTTTTAAAAGATTCCATCCAATATTAGTTATTAACCAGAGAAACAAGGCGGAGATTGTGGACAATAAAATTCTCTATTTCTTACCCATTTACGTAATTCTTGTCTAAACGATGTAATTGATTTAAATTTTGGAAGAAACACAATATTTACACAATTTCGATAATATTATGTGATTAGTATAATCATGTATATATATATATATATATATATATATATATATATATTTGAACATTAGATTTAATGATTATGAAAAGGTTTCTAAAATAATATTCAAATTTTTTAGTTGCTTTTCAACGAATTCAGCCTTGGTGCACTAAATCAGTGCATTGAGCCTGTTTTATAGACGTTTCAGATATAATTTCTTATATATTTCTTTTACTCTTAATGATTCACAAATTGCGCTTAACATACTTTCTGCAAAAGGTTTATAAAAACTTATAACTTATAATACTTATAATAACAATACGTTAATTATTGAAAATCTGGAAATTACTGTAGTCGAAAGTGTAAATAAGTGAGGAATAGAAAGGATATAATTACATAATTTCACAAGGTAGAAATGGTACGATACATTGTATATTTGCATAATATTTGGTGTTTTAGATTGTTCAGTCCAATAACGCAAGTGGAGTTTGCTTGGAACGCCAGTGAAGTAATCTTCTATAATTCTCTTCTCCTAGCAATTGATGGCTTTGTCAGTGTTGTCATATTCATGTCAGTTAAGCCAACAATTAAATAGTATGCAAAGCTGTATAGAAATATTCTAAAAATTTTTTAGCATTAAAGAACGATATGTTTTCATCATTTACTTGGCAATATTCACGATTTCATACTATATCCAGCTTCCCCTGGGTTCTAACATTCCCGACACAAGTCAAATAGGTGATATTTTTCTGTCCTATTTAAAGATTTTGCAAGATTTGGACCCCTCTTTATCATAGAATATCAAATATTTTGCCAAGCATACTTTAGGAATTGTAAATGTAGTATTTTGGAAAATATGAGAAGAAATTACGATAAGATATTTTCAGAGAATCCATCATATATATATTATATTCCATAAACGCTAATTCAGGAAAGCGAGTATTTCGAATTTCGAATTCATTTTTTCAAAATTTTATTTGGGTTAAAAATATACCTTTTATTTCGAAAACGTATTTTTTAGTTTTATGCTACACGACTGCATTATAACCTGTTGAAAAAATATTCACAAATATTGAGAATATATTCCAAAAAACATATCAATTTTTTCTACACTTTGAGTATGAAACAACAGAAAAATCAAAATTCAATAAATTTTTATTTTTGTTGAAAAACCTAATTTGATCTTATATTGAAATTTCCAATATTTTACTCAATAATGTAAACAGTTAAATAAGTGTTTGCGACTGCAGCTCGATAGTCAATATCAGCTCGATATTCAAATACAAGCAAAATTTAGAAAACTTAAATTTGATTTTAAAATGTTATTAATTTAACATGAATAAGGTAATTGCTAGCCAATTAAAAATAGCTTACGATAATCCAAATTTTATGTTTTTCAAATTTTGCTTGTATTTGAATATCGAGCTGCAGTCACAACCCCTTAAACAGGGCATGACATTTCTATCTGATATGACTTTATTTTTTGTACATATTTGCTAGCTCTAATACATGCAAGATGAGCATTTCCGGTTTTCACAAAATTTTGTATTTCTAGAAATGACATTTGGGAATCAGAATTTTACAATAGCCAAGGTAAACGAGAAAGTTGGTTGTGATTTACAATTGTACAATTGGTGTCTAGCTTCTCATCAAATGTACTTTATTCAATATTTGGCGTCAAACTTTGCGTTAACTGTAGGATTTGCGGGACTGTCTGTTACTCTAACATCTTTATATTCAAAGATCATTGGTCCATTTCCCCAGGTTTGAATATATATATATATATATATATATATATATACAG
>CABFPE010000036.1:43385-56673 GCA_900660155.1 Hofstenia miamia | reverse complement strand
ATATATATATAGTACTGGCCAAAAGTTTGGGAACACTTTCCAAATTTATAAATTTTTGTATTTTACACTAAAAAACGCAATATAAAAACAATATAATAGCACAATGTAGAAACAATATGATAACATCGTGTAGAAAGTAAATAGTTAATTCAGAGAAACTCACTAATAATTTGTATGTCGACCATTATTGGCCAAACACGCAGCAATGCGATTTGACATTGACCCGACCAGCTTTCTACAATAATCATCAGTAATCGCTGTTCACCATACCACTTTAATTTGCTCATTCAGAACGTCAAGTGATGTGCATTGGCGCTTCCTCAGACAGTTTTTGATGTGATGCCAGCAATTTTCTATGAAGTTGAGGTCTGGGGAGATTTCCGGCCAGTTTTCAAGCAGCCGAAAGTCTTGTGATGCAATCCACTGTTTCACAATTTTGGCAAGGAGCACCATCTTGTTGTAGTACAGATGTTCCGGGAAGCTGCATAAACATGGGAATTTTCTCCTGAATTATTTTGAGATAAGCCTTGGCTGTGACTGTCTCGCAATTATAGCACCCCAAATCATCACAGAAGGTGCTGAGCGGACAGTTTGTTGCGTGGATTCGTCACTAAACATTACTTGATGCCACAACTCAGGGGTGTAGTGTTGGTATTGGCTGCAGAAGCGGAACCGGTCTCGAATTTTGTTTGAAGACAATCGGGGTTTTGCTGCCGGTTTGCACGATTTAAGGTCAAAGGTAGTATTCAATCGACGCCTATTGGTGCGTGTTGATACATTCTGCACTACCGCACCTAGATTTGCATTGACTTCAGAAGATGAAGAGAATGGTTGATTGACGATATAACGGTGAATGAGATGGTCAGTCTGAGGGGTTGTCACTTTTGGTCTTCTAGACTGCCTGCGAGAGAAAAAAATTTTTGCAGTTGCTGATAGCGAATAACACTTCTGGATACCGAAGATACTGACACGCCCATTCTAACAGCTAAAACGCGATAATTGTACCATTCCTCGTACAAGATAGAAATTTGAGCATGCTTTGTTTGTAAACTTTCACTACCACGGACCATTTTTCAAACTATAATGATAGTGCTTTTTCAGTGAAAATGTATTGTGTGTAAATCTAAAGTTGTGTTAATTTGATTGGTTCAATGAATCTGTTGTAAATTATAAGAACAAATGAGGAATTCCAGGAATTTTACGAAGTTTCCAGGAAATAGCATAAAACACGCTTTAGACAGGTTACTGTTCCCAAACTTTTGGCCAGTACTGTATGTATATATATGTATTATATATATATATATATATATATATATACATGTATATACAGCTAAAATATAAACAAATAATATTAACTCCGAAATTTCTTGTATATAATACAGTTAATTTAGTAGCACAAGAAATTAAGTGACAATAGAACAAATATATGTTTTAAATTTCAAGAAAAAATGTTAAACTGAAGCATTTAAACAATAAATAATGAGTTAATTCGTTTTTAGAGCTAAAATATCATTAATCAATTGTTCAATTATAGGATTACCCTAGATCAGAGAAATAAAGTTTCCTCTCCATATCTTTATTGAACAATTGTTAGATTCAAATTGTTAAGAACAGCAATCTCTCTCTAAACTTATTTCTGAACCATAAACCTAAAGTTTCATCCCTGCTTTTAACAAAAGTATTTCGTTTTAGGATATTAATAAGTACTAAATTTATAATTGAAAATATTTAGGGTGTCTACATGGGAATTCTTACAGCATGTGGAAGTCTCGCTAGATTTCTTGGACCTTCCCTTGTTGGCAATGTTTTCCAATTTACTGGTCCTTTAGACAGCATACTATCAATTGCTCTCATTTCCACCCTTGTCTTCTGTACTTGCTGTATTTTTTTAAAACGATTAGTGCCTCATGTCTTACTACGATAATAAAATATTTCTATTTTCTTTCAATTGTCTTTTAACACTTCAAAGTTAATCTGCTTCATTTGGGAAATGAAACGTACCCATTTACAAGATATATCTAAATATAATACAGCAAGCAAACTACGACAAAATATTAAAACTGATTGGTTTCATTGCGGAAGATTTAAAATAGAATTTAATTGTAAGCTTTCTGATGTTGTTCAAGCATATGCTATGAAAATGTTAAACACCTTATAATAAATCATCGATATTTAAAATACTATACTTCATTAACATATCAGCACTACTAAACATGGCCACATCTATATTTAAATCTGTCCCAATAACTTTGTTCTTCATGACATTATTCACGATATTTATATACAGTGTGCCCAAAAAGTTACTGTGCACTGGGGAACCGTAAGGGCAGTCATACCGGGATAACTATTTTGTCTCTGGCCTATGAGATATGCCAAGTCAGTGTTTGCTTTGCCTTCCTCTGAGGCAGCTTTGCTGTGTCACAGGTAGTTATAATCCGACATGCCTTTTAATCGGTGTCTTTAATTCACTAGATGCTTTGAATTCAGTGAAATGTGCTCGCACTCCAATATAATTTCCGGATCTTTATAGCAGCCAGCAGGCGCTCTCAAAGTTACCACCGGTAGTAGTTTTTGTTGGCCAAAGCGGAAGAGGCACAACCCTTTCAACTGAAGGTCGGCCTTCGACTTCACTGTGCTAATCATACTCAACACAAGTAAGCACTCTGTCGCCAGGGGTCACGAGAGGTTTCTGAAGATCACGCCGGCCTTAGCTACACAATTCAGGAGGAAGGTCAGAAACAATCGTGGCTTCACCCACTCATCAGCCTGACGTCTGCTTGAGTAACCCCAACTCTGCACTGAAAACTTTGTATTTAATGTATTTGGTATAAAGAATTAACAAAATCGCAAGCGTAATCTTAAGAAAATTGTTAGCTTGACTGAAAGAGAACGGTACTGTAGTGTTTTTCGCAATTATAAGTATATGACCGAAGTGAAAGAAGTTCTCGCAGGATTGTTCCAGCAGGATTTCTACATGACTGTGGCCACTATGCGGCTTCTTTGTAAATCATTTAGAAATCGAGTCATATCTTGAAAGTTATGATCTGCTCAGGCACCTGATTTCAAACTGACTGATTTTTTCTTATGAGGCGCTCTTAAGGAAAAGATTTTTTACAGGAATCGACACACTCTTCTCGAGCTTCAAATTGCGATAACCACTGACATTGAACAAAATATATCACAAGATGGTCTTCTCGAACATGCAAAAATGTTTGAAAGCCTGTCTTGAATTCTGCGGTTGACATTGTTTGTAACGTTCTGATAAGTAAATGTATCAGTCATTTTACTGCACAGTGACTTTTCGGACACCCTGTGTATTAGAGACAATGCGAGTTTATTTCTACAATAGAACTACAAATTATTGCATGCAACATGACCACATTCCTATATTTGCTTGTGCATCAGAAATTCATTTAAGGTATTCTATAATTCTTAGACTGATATTGTTGGCTAAAAGCAGGGAGTTGTTGGTAGTATGCTGGTATTTTATTCATTTTTGCCATTTTAATATGATATATTTAAGTATTTTAGAAGTCTAGTTAAAGCTGGAATTCAAATTTACTAGTATTAAATACTGAGATACTTATACTATCCCATCATAGATGTTTATCAAGATGAATTTCGGTCTGTGGATTTTTTGAAGCTCAATGTTTTTGCATGTGCTGCATTAAGTTCTATCTGTATTTTTTTAAATTTTGTCGTCTTTTTAGTACATTGTAAAACTAATTGTAAAACAATTATTTTAATTATTACAGTAAGCTTAAAACATCTTCCAAATTATTATGTTTATTAATTCAGAAATAAGATTTGACGGCAATCATTTTCTGGAATTTTATATATCAATGATTACAATAAATAAGCATGCTTCAATTATTCCTGTTTTAACCAAGAGAAAGCTATTGGTCGCAAACTGACGTTTTCAATTATTTTAGTAAAAGTAGAAAAGGCCAATGAAAACTGGAAATTTTCTCCCAAAATTTAAGAAACTTTTGCAAAAACAAAAATTTTCTTAACTGTAGCTTCCGAAAACTATTTAAGCAACAATGAATTTTCCTTTTTTTTAAAAGGGCAAGATTTTGACTCATTGCAACTGTTGCAGAACTTTATAAAAGGGATTGAGAACATAAATTATTCAAATTGATTATTTACATATATATCGATGCTGCTTTGGGAATGTGAATACATATAATGTACATTAAAAATTTAGCATAGTAAAACGAAAGGAATGCTTCAAGTAAAATCATTGCAGCTATTTCGCACTAAAAGTTGATTTTTGCAAGAAATTGTTATTTTCAAGAAACATAACTGGCGTACATTTGAAACCTTGTTCTCGCTTGGATTTTTAGAGCATATTTTATTAAATTGATTTTTTTTTATTCAAATACTTTGAGCTATGAAATATATCTAAGAAAGTATGTTAAATACAAAAAAAGAAATATTAATGAATTAAAAATACTATCACTAAAGCTAAAAAATTTTCAAAAGTATTATTCATGGATTATCCTTAAACAGCTTGCTGGCTTTTTAAAGGAACAAACCATTTTTTTTCAAAAACAATTTTCTCCAAGCCTAATAGGAAATTTGCAAATTGATAGTGAATGTGCCTTCATAAATGGTGAAAATTTGTACAAAATTGGATTGCAGTATCTGATGTACTTAATTAAAAACAAATGTGTGATGAAATTCCGATTTCTTGAGATTCATACAAATTATTACCATAATTATGGCTTCTATTATCATGATTTTTATGTCCCATTGGGTTATCAGCTAAGCTCACCATTTTTTTCACAGATAGATTACCCAAGCCTTACTAAGAAGCGTACTGCGCCTACAAGACTCTCCAAAAATCAGTTGAGACATTTCTCTAGTGTGTTACTTTTTGAGTCGTGTGCATTAAATATTTTTTAAAAAATCAATTTAGAATTAAAAAAACTTCATGGGTAATGTAATCTTAAACACTCTGGTATCCTTTAAAATAGAACCGGTTTGCCACATTCATTTTCAAAGAATTTTCTTTAAACTTCTTAGGAAATTTAGAAATTGTGAGCCATGAACAAGTCTACTGATCTATGTATATGCTAGAACGAAATGTTGAAAATTTGACTGAAGTGCGTGAAAATTCCGATTTTTTAAAGAAAATTTAAATACTCTTCAAACCTAACGTTCACGTAGTTCAAATGCATAGAACTCGTGAAAATAACACTGAAACTAAACGCCTTCTTTCTATGCACATAGACCTTCCAAGCCTATTGAAGTGTGCCATGCACAAAGTCAGAGGTAGTTACTAGGAGGCACAGGGGTTGGAGCTTTCACGCAAAGGCGCTTCTTAATGCTATCATGATCGAGTGTGGTACTAAAACAATAGCATGATACTATTCATTTTGGGTGTTCTTTAGCAACACTTTGTTCATTGTAATTAATTTAAATAAGCTTACAACTAAATACATGAATTCGTTATTTAAGAAGGAAATTTTTAATAGGCATAATAACACTTCTCTAAGAAATATTTCAACTGGATTTCTCTAGGTGATTCCTATACATTACCTCTGCAATATCTACTAATAAAAGTTTGCTAATGACAAGTTGAAATTACAAATGATTCCCCTATGAACTGTCTAATATTATTTTAAATTGCTATATGTTTGGAAAGATAGTTTCCTTCTACAAAACTCAATAACACGATAGATAATAATATCAAATTGCCTTCTAGGAATGTCTTATAAAATAAAAATCGCTTAAAAGCATGAAAATGCGAATGGAAATCGATTAAAACAGGAAATACTTCACTTTCAGAGTTCTTTTTGGTCAACGTTTTACAAAAATATTTTTGGCTGACCAAAGAGACATTGATGAATAGATTAAAACAGAACTAATTTCCATTCATAAAATTGCCTAGATTTACATATATTCCTAATAAATAAAATACAATACATCTTTTCTAGAAACAACAAGAATACGTACTACGAGAAGCAAAAAATTAGAAAATGGAAGTAAAATTTATATTCATAATTGGATTGATATGATGTAGCTTTAATAAAAATGCGAATTTCACTCAAAGAAGAAATGGAATCAGAGAGAGACGGTTCGTGCAGGATTCGTAATAAATTGCTTAGCACATATTCATGTTGAAACTACAATTTTGTCATTAATATATAATATGTTCAAAACAAGTTGTCTGTCAAATAAAAACTAGTCCCACTAACAGTTAAACTGTCAGATTTGCTTAACTTTTACCATAGGTTTGGAAATGTAAATGCTTATTATTATACCACAGCCTACTTGTTTGATTTTTTCATTCTGTACGATTTATGCACAAGAACTTGTAGTTTCTTGAGCTGTTTGGGCCCGGGTATACTCGTGGGTACCATTTTTGCCAGCCCGTTTTCGTGGATATGAGCATATATCAAGGACGTGAAAGTTTTTTAATGGGTTGCCTAACTGCTTTGTCACTCGCGTTTTTTTTAATTTTACTTACCTACACAAAAAGATGTACTCAGAATATGAACTGTTATTTTTTCTTGCTTTTTTATCACGCTATTTGCAGTTGCTTGCAAGCAGTGCAATTCATCACTGAATTAAAAAGACTAAATTCTCACACCATAACACCATTAACATGACTAAACAAGATAGTAACCAGGAAATACTGTTGTTGTTCTACACCAGAGATAGAAGTGGGGCGGGGCAGGTGGGCAAGATTTTTCAAAAGTAAGTAACCATTGGGCAAAAACGCTTTTTACTTAAGAAAGATTGAAGTAAGAGATTGTCAAATTTAGAAATTGTAAAAGTATTTTTTTACAACAAAGTTCTTTGCTTAAAAATGGCTTTTCTTGGAAATTGAATCGCACTTGGAAGAATTGATTACCATGCATTTTTAGTTTTTGGTGAAATTTGGTTCTATTCAATGATATCATCAAGATCATTTTGATCTGATTTGTAGGTTATAGTTTTGCAACTACATTGCAAGGAGTGCAATTTTCCTTGTATAAATGTATTATATAAAGTATTAGGTTTATAAAAAGCTTTATAGAGTTAAAATAAATTTCATTTTGCTATAAATAATATCATTAAATTGCATTGGCATATTAAAAATTTGAGTGGTGTTGTGCTTCACTGAAAATGGTCATAGAACAGATATGGAGCAATAAAATATCTTAAGTAGTTTTGTAGCGAATTTTTTAGTAGGCCAATTTGGGGTGGTTGAATATAAAACTTGGGATATTGTTGGGCAAATTTCAACACGTATAAATGGAGCAGGGCACAAATTCTGTGGGGTGAGGAGGACAGTTCACAAAAATCTGTCCCACTTCCATCTCCGTTTGACACCTGAAAATACTAGAATGTTATAAGAAACCGACTAATCAAACGAAAAAGAAAATATAGTTCGTTATTGTTAGCACAAAATTAGGAAACAAAACAGAACTACAGTGCACATTTACTTACATGAGGCGTTAAAAAGAACATCTGCTAAACATCTAAAAACAGGTGTTAGATTGTCTAGAACATATTTACATATACAGTTAAAACTACGAAAAAATCCAAAAAAGGCTATGTACAGTCTAAAAAATAATAATTACAAGAATACAGTTAAATTACAACGCGTAAAAAAAGCTAACTTAAATTTGGAAAATGTAGAAATCCCACCAGGAAAGATTTGTTATGCCATTAAAATAGATATTAAATACGCATCGAAAAATAAAATATTTGAATCACTATCATATTTTCGTCGTTCTATGAAATCGATATTGTCTGTGTGAGGTAATCTTTCAATTTTTATCAAAGTTGCCACTGTCATTGATCTTGAATTTAAGCAGCAACACATATGGTTTATTCATTTCTAAGAAGCTTAGATAAAAATCACCATTCTAGCTGCACTCTTCTCATTCAGCGTTTGTGAATTTTGTATTTAAGAATTATAATGATTTATTTGGGTTTGAGTGAGGTTTCACATGAGAATATCCTTAAAGATTATAATTGCAATTGCTATTTGAAAGAAAATGGGAAGGGCATTATAGTGGTTACATACATTGAAATTCAGTAAAGCCTAAAATGAATTCTTATTGCAAAATTTATTATGTTTTCGGAAATCACAACAAAAGCACGCAAAGAATTAACGAATATAGTCCTATGGATTGTCTGAGTAGAGGTTGGCATCAAACATGCTTAAATATGTTCAATAGAGCATCTTTATTGATGTTTATATTTCAGTAACCAATCGTATCACAACCAACGAATGGGCTTCCCACGAGGGCGATCTCACAAATTTCCGGATGGTAGATAGATTGTGTCAATAAATTTTTTATCAGATCTCATATACATTGAACAAATAAATTTCATGACATGGAAAGGCTACAGATCTTGAATACTCTATGGTTAGCAGTTAAGGTATTTAAAGTTTAGAGCTTTATACTGTATTCTATGCATAACGCCACTAACTGTAATGCATGCAACATGAACAAATTTCTTTGAACGTGTAATATGTTATTCATGTTCTCAATTAATCAATTTAGTGTCCTTTCTACCTAACCTTTTTATGAATTTGAAGAACTAAAAATACATTTTATAAATAGAAGGTACAAAAAATCTCAGAAGTGAACAAAAACTGGAGAAAAATATCCTGGGATTGATTGCCTTCCACCGTCATTACAAAACACATCCTTTCATTATATAGGCACGCCCCAATCCATGATTCATTTCTGCAAGTATTTATCTGGTTATGTTATTGTCATATGATTCTGTTTGTCTTACAAACTAGTTCCGGCTCGACCTACATCTACACTCTGAAGCTGAAACACTCCAACTGAGATTTAGAAGAGTATGTGATACCAATGTATAGCTTCGAAATGCATAGAATATTTTTCAACAGATAATTTATATTTTTTTACATTCACGGCATTTGAATTGATTTCCAGACACCGTATGTATAAATAAGTAATTTTTAGAAACCTCACCTCATTTGTCGGTAATTTTTTTAAATACCTAAGCAAACCATGCCCGGTTTATTCTCACTAATCGCCATTAAGCGATTAGACATTCTGCAATTTATACTACTTCTCTTATATTTCACACTGATCTTAATTTAATTTTGCAATTATAATTTAATCTTATTAAAGACCGAGCATCAAATTTCTGAGGAGTATGTGTTGTATGTCTAAAGAAGCAAAAAATAATTCAACTGATAACTAATAAATTTTGTGAATTATTGGTTTTATAATGAATTGCTTTCTTAAAAGTAACTGATTAATCAGAGGTTTCCCCAGTTCTAATTATTTGATTATATCTTTTAACAGATACACTGGTAAAAGAAATACAGAACTCTTCTAAAACGTTTGTTTGAAAATAATGTTTTGATGAGTCATGTTTCACAAAGTTGTATACAAACAACGCATTTTTCATTTTGATATTAATTGTGGATGAGCGACTAGAAAAAAGATAATCCACACATTTCGGGAAAAACCTGAATTCATACATTTCCAATTTTGAATATTTCAATTATTTATTTATTGTCAACTTAGTTTTTTAATACAGTTACTGTTTTATCCAAAGTTTTTATGAGCAGTTTCTGATATAAATATATTATTTGCTTACTCTCTAATGAAATTAAATTTTATGAATTACTCTTTCTAAAGGATTGATGTTGGAAAATAATAGTATTTTATGTCAACACACTTGCTTCAATTTAATCATTATCACTTCTAAATAATGAAATGAAAATGGAAAGGCTATAATGAAGAGGACCTGTCAAAAGAGGTTAAATTTAGAAATCCGAAGACAAATTGCCAATAATATAATTATATTTTATTAACTAACGCAAGATGTAATGGATGATTGACATTAACATATATTAGACTTCTTAAACGTCACAATTTAAAATAGCATTTCAAACCAAGAAGCGTTTATTCAAAAATATATATAGATTAAAAAATATTGCAATGGATCAAAGAAACGGCACATTCGAATCGTTTTATAGCAGAGGACTCTAAACACTTTTCTGCAATTACAAACCAAGTGTCTATGTTGTCTTTATTTAACACAGTTATTTCTTAGGCACTGTTGCTTACAAGTAATTCCAGAAGTAAAAATCTTTTCATTAGTTTTACCGAAAATGTACTTGATTGGATGTGCCTCCACCGCTTGCCACCACATTTTGGCGCACACTCAGGCTAAAGAAAACATTGTAGCTTTATTTAATGTTTTTTGCTCGAAGAATATCATGAGGCAATATTAATGACAGTGGAATGGAATTCGAGCCTAAATAATATTGAAATACTATCCACCTAAAATTGGTTTCGGCGAACCTTAACAGCAAGTTTTACTGCACTTAATGTATAGTTTTTGTTCTACAAGAATAAGAAAAAACAAAAAATTATCAATTTTAGCAAACCTTGCAAATTTTATAAATAATTTTCAAAATTAATTTATCTAGACAAGAAGCCAGTTAAAGAATAGGTATATTTAATAGAAGTTTATATTTTATTGAAACTTTGAGTTTTGAATTTCTTATAAAATTAAGAGTAAGTTGAAAATTTTCAAAATGCAATTCATACGTTAAATAAGTTTCCTTTATAAAATATTTTTTGTGAAATATAAAGTAATTAAGCTTTTCAAATTAATGTCAATGATGATGTTTTAACCAATGATTTTGTTCTGCAAGGAATAGCTATATTTTACAAGAATTCTTAATTATAATGTAACGCATTCACCTAAGTTTATTTGTCCACTAAAATTATAATTCATCTAAGAAATAGAAGTTCAAATTAGTAAATATACGTTTTGTAATATGTTTGTATTTTTTCAATTATTATTATAGAGATAAAGTAGTTTGATGTAATAAAAATATTAACGCTGAAGACTACATAACCGAACAAGTTCAAACTTTATATTAACATTGATTTTTTTCAATGCCTTCTACGTTTTGATATTTGTTGAACTTTTAGACCATTAACATTTTTGTGTTTTCTTTTTTTGTAGTTAAACTATTCAATTTCTTAAAAAATTCCTATTAAAAATTGTGTAGAACTAGGATTTTGTGTTTCTCATATCTCATCTTAATGATGTTGCTAGTATCAAAAAGGAATGTCAAGCGGCTTAGTTGTTAATCAGATTAATTCTAGAAAGGAATTCACTAAATAAACAGAATTCGATATGAGGAGAAACTAGCAAAAAGCTGCATAAATGTATTTTTCGACTTATTTCCTATGTTAATAAAGGTACAAATCTAATCAATTGATATGATGTTCAACAGAATGTTGACAAAAGAAAACAATGTCTAGTCCTCTGCAAAAATCGCAGATATTGGGTGGTAAATTTCTAACCTGATTATTGGCACGGAATTTTAAAGAAAATTTTGCTGTCCCAACTAGCTAGCTCTTCAAAGTGGCAGTGGACTTAAGCCAAGGTGTACATAATAACAGGTCATGACAAGGAGATGAGGTGATAATTATCGGACGCTCAGATTAGCGCGGGTTCAAGTTTCCACTGCTAGTTCGCGTATTCTATCCCCACGACTACATAATCCTTCGTGCTTAGTGTATACACAGTAGTGCATAATATAATAACAATCAATTGATAGCGATGCCTCCCAAGTGTTGTGTTTTTATAGTCATAACTGGTTATAAATCAAGAACCTAGAATTACTATCTAAATCAAAATGAACCTTAAATTTTTTTCGCGAAGTATCAGTATTCTATCCTTACACCCAGGGATCCAACATGATTAATCGTCAACACGATTAATCGAGATTAATCGGATAGATTAATCTATCGTGCTGGTCAAGTAGATTAGATTAATCGTAAACAGCGTGCTCGATTAATCTAGATTATTCTAATTAAGTTGATGCTTATGCATTCAGTTACGTGTTGTCATTTTCGGTTTGATATCTTATCTATGGCCACTCTTCGTGTCGGTCATATGTTTTACAAAAGAAAACCTTAACACCGGACATAGAAGAAGAGCGTGATGATTAGGCATCTAGCATACTTAGGAAGCGTCGGATGTCGCCTAATTCTATATATAAGGATCCTCGATTTTATCAAGCCAACTTCTAATCAGGTTGAGAGACTGTTCAGCAAAGCTGGATATGCTCTATCTGATTTCCAAAATCGTTTATTACCCCTCGACTTAGAGATCCAACATTTCTTTACCCTAACAAGCACATGTGGAGTAAAATGACTTCAGGAAATAATCTCAAATAACAATAATAGTTGATATTTTCTATTTTGAATATCTTTCAATTGATATATTGTAATTTGGATATTTTTAATCAGAAGTAGATTAATCTACGATTAATCGCGATTATTAATCTCCTGGCAGCAGCGATTACGATTAATCTATCGCCAAAAATTTTTTTCATACGATTAATCTCGATTAAAATCTAACGATCCCTGCTTACACCCACAACGATTCCAATAACATTAGAAGCATTAAATTCGTCTTCAACTCTTAATATAGATGGATATTCAGAATACATAGGCCTTGATAAGATTTCTTGCATATCTACTTGTTAGAAAGCGATAATGGCAATTTCATCTACAATCAAGAGAATGCTGTGGTCATTATTCAATTGGTAGACAATTATTTTAACACCAACAATCGTAAATGGTAAGATAATTTATACTACATATTACAAATTGTTTACGCTGTGTTTTTGAAAAATTCGATTGAAACTTTGGAGCGATTTTTGGAAATGTTCAATTTTATATACAATGGGTGCGTTCGCGATCGCAAACCGGCACAACTGAGCAGTTGGCTTTCAGTTGTCAACGTATTCGCGATAGCATTCCGTTGTTTACCTACCTATTCGCGTATCGCATCGGTATTGCACTCAGCGTCAACCGGAGCATTCGCGCAATCCACCGGTTTGCAAAATCAGTGTGCACGAAATGCCAACTGATTCGCTTTCTAGTTGGGTTTGGCTGAAATCAATTAAATTTTATAAAAAGTCAAAAATTGAAGAATTATTTGATATATGTAAATTTATAACACCCCATCTATTTGCATAACCTTGAATAATTAGCTAAGGAAACAGAAAATTTCAAGCCGAGCTTGGAGCACAGTCTTTGATATACAACGAGCCCAAAACGAATCTATTTTAGGCAAAGCAAATTTATAGTTCTGCTTGTAAATTTGATTATGCAGATTCTTCTTATTTTTTCATTCAGTATGCCTTTTTTATAATCTTATTTAAGAAATGTTTATTAAATAATAGGAAGAGCTATGTAAAAAATTCTTTGAGCCCAATATTTTTAAAAAATATATTGAGCTAAAACGAGCTTCATTCAATGATTTTATG
>CABFPE010000036.1:18252-40361 GCA_900660155.1 Hofstenia miamia | reverse complement strand
TATATATATATATATATATATATATATATATACTATACATACTATAATATTTCCTTATATATACATACATAAAATATATATATATATATAAGGAAATATTATAGTAACTAATTATGTCTAATTAGTTTCAGAAAGATTAAATTGTAATATCACGATAACACTAAGCTGGCTACCAGCTGTTAGATTATACTTAAACAACTTACTTTATTCTAATTTTAAATTTAATAGTACTCTTTGTTTTGGTAATAAAATATTCAACAATTATTATTCAGAAAAGATAAGCCCTTCTAGAGTGAAAATCAATCCTGTAAGGTGTAAGGTCAATTGCCAGGAAACAAAAATAATTAATCAACCCTCAGAAATTTCACTAGTGCTGCAAAACCAATTTATAAATTTCATAACATGTGTTTGTAAAACGTCACAGTTTCACATAAAGCACTTCCCATGTAGGGCTCGGCGGAATACCGAAAGAAACCGAAACCGATCCGAGAGAGCAAAATGAAATCAGAGCCGCATAGAATGCTATTTCTTTACCAGAATCATTGGAGACATACGTGGCCTTAATCTCAATGGGTTTGGAATATCTTTGCATATATCAAGAAATAGTCAAGGTTCTTTGTTGCCTCTACGTGCTCAAAACCTTCTAAATACATTAACACTAAGAATGGAGAGAATTTAAATCTTTTTCAAAAATTCAAAAATTTCTAAGAAAAATTGTTAATCTATTCAACAATATCTGCACAACAATAATCTTTAATAGAAATTTTCAACATTGCATTAAAGTATGTACCCCAATAGATCTACTCATGCCACAACATTTTCAAATTTGGAAATAGGCTTAGAGAAAATTCTTTGTACATGTGGAAAAACCGTTTTTCCTTTAAAAAGGACGACAGCCTGTTTAATGTTAAACATGTGTCATTAACGTATTGGTAAATTTCAGAATTATTAACTTTACTTTTAATATCATTGACTGTTAAAGTTCATAGTTGTTCCTATGGGAATTTAGTCTCCCGATTGCATGAACATTTGGAATGTTGAAAATTAAAGTTTAATTTCCAAAATTATTTATTCAAGCAGTTCAGCCACAGCAAGATGCTTTAGTACAAATTTTCAAAATTAGGTCCAGGCACATTCACCAATAGGTGTGTATATAATTGAGGATTTTGATATTTCATAATAGACTTGGAGAAAATCGCTTGGGAATCTGGAAGAAGCCGTTTGTTCTTGATAAAGAACATAGGCAGCTCAGCGATGCTAATTTACCGGCCTGCCTTGGAAATTTCAAGATAGGCCGGTAAAATTACCGGTCGTTTCCCAGGCGAAATTATAAAAAAAATTCTTGTTTTTACTTATAAACAAAGAGTGTTTTGCTAAGTTTGGGAGGAATTTCTATGAAAATCTAAAGTTCAAAAAACATGTTTTGTTTCAGCAATGTACAGTTTTGCAATTAGAATAATAATTAATTTCAATTTCTGAAATCTCAAAAATGTTGCTATATTTTGAGTTGTTCAGCTTTTTATAAGTTAATTTTACTTTTTTGAAACATACTAATAACATTAACAGAGACTGTTTATAATATAAAAGTATAATCTATAGGATCGATATTTGAAATTTTGAGACTTCATATAAATAAAAAACTTGAACCTTTGTACTTTTCTAATATTGAAAGGGACACTCTAAATAAATTTGAAAGATTTTGGGTTGAAAACATATTCAAGCGCAAATGTCAGTTAAGAAGTTTGACGCATCCTTCTAAAGGAGTGGCTATGATTGGCTTTAAACTTTAACGGAAAATTTTTTAAGTGTATTTGTTTGTATTTTTATGTAATATATCATTTAATGCTAAGTGAGATCAAATGCCAAAGCAACGTAAACCATAATGATTGATAATGCATATATATATATATATATATATATATATAAAAATATAGTTGCATAGATTAAAAATATAATGCAAATAAAATTTACCGACCAAAACCGGTCGAGCGGTATTAGCTGTCGCAGGCCAACTACTAAATATTTAATGAAGGGTAATATCTCAACCCAGTCATTTGGGGTCTCGTTGCCCTCAATCCCCACCCCCAATTATAAGTAAAGTATTAAATTTCCGGGAACAGTTTTAGTGCATTGTCTAAAATTGTTGATTAAAGGATATGATTTCTAATTTTCAGCTCTAATTTTTGCTATATTGATAAACTAATTTGTTATTTTGGTATTTTGGGACCCAAAATGCTTCAAATCAAAGATGGAAGCCGGTCGGTACGGGCCATCGGACCGGATCGATCCGAACCAGTCATAGACCGGATCTGGTCAATCTTAATTTCATTTCTCCGATCAAAACCTGTCACTTTGAGATGTATCTCTGGTCATACTGCTCAGCCAATTTAGTCTGGGAGTTTCTCGAATCACAAGTTGCGAAAGCACGTGACAATAAGTTTCAGTATATGGTCGATTGTTTTATTGACTGGGATATTTGTAAACAATGATTTTACATCAAAACTTGTCATGAATTTTTCATTTTCTTTATTGTTGTCAAAATATTTACCAATTTTGTTTAAAAAATCGAATGTGTCTTCTGTTATGTATTTTGATGGAATATACTTCTTCAATAATGAATCAAGTCACTTAGCCAAATTATATGTTGTAGAATTCAGTATTGATAAAATTGGTCGAAATGAAAGATCCTCTTTGTTCTTGTGGATCTTAGGGAGACCATACATTCTACTTGGTTGACATCCCATACTATGAAACTCTTTGTATAATTCTATTGGTAATTCTTTGCTATGTACTAATTTTTTTAATGTTTTATTAAATTTTTTTTCTTCATACATGAATTGATTTTTCTTAACTTTCTTGTTTTTAAATTTGATAAAAACGGGAACAGTTTAAGTGCATTGTCTAAAATTGTTGATTAAAGGATATGATTTCTAATTTTCAGCTCTAATTTTTGCTATATTGATAAACTAATTTGTTATTTTGGTATTTTGGGACCCAAAATGCTTCAAATCAAAGATGGAAGCCGGTCGGTACGGGCCATCGGACCGGATCGATCCGAACCAGTCATAGACCGGATCTGGTCAATCTTAATTTCATTTCTCCGATCAAAACCTGTCACTTTGAGATGTATCTCTGGTCATACTGCTCAGCCAATTTAGTCTGGGAGTTTCTCGAATCACAAGTTGCGAAAGCACGTGACAATAAGTTTCAGTATATGGTCGATTGTTTTATTGACTGGGATATTTGTAAACAATGATTTTACATCAAAACTTGTCATGAATTTTTCATTTTCTTTATTGTTGTCAAAATATTTACCAATTTTGTTTAAAAAATCGAATGTGTCTTCTGTTATGTATTTTGATGGAATATACTTCTTCAATAATGAATCAAGTCACTTAGCCAAATTATATGTTGTAGAATTCAGTATTGATAAAATTGGTCGAAATGAAGGATCCTCTTTGTTCTTGTGGATCTTAGGGAGACCATACATTCTACTTGGTTGACATCCTATACTATGAAACTCTTTGTATAATTCTATTGGTAATTCTTTGTTATGTACTAATTTCATTAATGTTTTATTAAATTATTCTTCTTCATACATGAATTGATTTTTCTTAACAACTTTCTTGTTTTTAAATTTGATAAAATTGGATTCATCTTTTAAAATGTCATTCATTTTTTCAATGTATTTAGTTCTATCAATAATTACAATCCTGTTTCCTTTGTCAAATCGAGATATATAAATCGATTCATTCTTTGACAGTTCATTAAGTGCTTTATAAAGTGATTTTATCTTTTTTGGAATATTTCTTCTTTTTAGGTAAGTATTAGTAATTGAAAGTAATTCTGATTTTAAATCATACTTAAGATTGTCATTTGGCTTTTCACTTTTTAATAAAGATTGAAACATTGATTCAGTTTCACTTTTAACATTTATAGTATTGTAACTAGAAGGCCAACACATATTCATTTCATAACATAATGCTTCTTTTGATCGGACGTCAGTTTTGGGGAAGATATATTTATTACTGTATTCTTAAGCTTAAATTGACCAATATTTTCTTGTCGTTCTCGAAGCAATGCAACCTTTTTTTATCCCTTATTGTAATTTCAGAAAGTTTTTTCTTATTTTTCAACATGCATAAATACGATAAAATATTTTTGTTCTTAGTTTCAATCATATTAGAATAATGAATTCTAATTACCTTGTCTTCTTTTTTAGAGTCTGTGAAGATTGATTTTAATGATTTTAGTTGACTTTTTCTGAAATGATAGGAGTATGGTTTTAGGTGATTTGGAATTGAAAGTGATAGAAATTTTGGAATGAGTTTATTTTCAATACATTTTTAATTTAATATATATATATATATATATATATATATATTTAAAAATGTATATATATATATATATATATATATATCCAAATTTGAAGAAGAGAAATTTAATAAAAAACTAAAAATGAAAAATAATGGAGAATTGAGCAAAGAAATTTATGAAAAATTCAGGAGTACAGGTTCACAAACTTGTCAACTATATGGTCTCCCAAAAATTCATAAAGTTGTAGCGGATCCTCAAATGAGACCTATATAATTAACAACGAATTTTCAAAATGTAAGTTTGACAAAATAGTTTGACAAGATATTAAAACCTTATATTCCAACCAAGTACAAATTGAAAGACACTTTTGATTTTCTCTCCAAATTATCAAATTCATTTGATTAAAATATAATAGATAAATTTCTCGTTTGTTATGATGTTAAGTCTTTTTTTACAAACTTCCCAGTAAAAATGACAACTGATCACATCATAAAACTTATTCCAGAAGAACAAATTTCAATTAGTCATTAAAACACTCCGTAAATTACTAAATATTTGTTGTGTTAATACTCCATTCCTTTTTAATAATAAAATTTAAAACCAAATTATAGGAATGGCAATGGAATCAGCCCTAAGTCCAAAAATGGCAGCATTTTCAATGGGCATCATTGAAAGTAATTTTGAAGAAGCATCTATACCCAAGCCACATTATTATTTTAGATGTGTCGATGATGTGTTTGCAATATTTAAAGCAAAAGATGAAGCAAACAATTTTCTAAAATATCTTAAAGATATTCAATTCACCATGGAATGTCAAGTAAACAAAAAATTAAATTTTCTAAATGTGTGCGTGTGTACACACAATTTTACTAAGAAATACGAAATTAGTTGGTACATAAAAAAGACAAATAAATACAATCAAAGTTTTGTTTAATATAGCTAAACTTACATCCTCCAAATACAAACGCCTTACAGATGCCACCAATAAAGTTTTTAAAATACTTGAGGATAATGGTTATCCGCACAAATTAATCAAAAAATATTCAAAGACTTTATTTGCAATAACAATGAAGAGAATAGAATAGAAAAGCTTGATGAAAGGAAGATCAAAGTATATTTAAAGCTTCTTTATGTACTTAACCAAATTTGAAGTTTAAATACAAAAATAACAACTATGAATACAAATTTAAAATGGAAAAAGATCGTTCCTATATTTTCATCTTTTAATCCAAAATAAAGATCCTATTCCAAAGAATTTAGTTTCCTCTGTTGTCTACAATTACAAATGTGATGATTGTGAAAAATTATACGTCGGAGAAACAAATCCTCGTTTGGTAACAAGAATGAAGGACCATATTTACGGACATCTAAGATCAGAAATATTTATTAATGAGCACCATGCTAAATAATAAAATTTTTACACACTTAAGACCACAACATCCTAAAATAGGCGAAGCTTTAATCATCAAGGAAACAAACAAACATCAATTACTAAATAAGCAATAAAGCATGATAACATTAATTTTATTCAAGTGTGCATGGAGTAATTTTGTATTATAATAGTGTAGTCAATTGAAAATATTTATTTCCCTGCCTATTTGTTACTGATGATACTTTTCAGATTAGAAATCGGTTTATATTTTTCATAACGTTTAAAAGGAATATTGCAAACTCAGTATAATGACTTCTAGTGAATAAAATCGTTCTTTGTGTCATGATTGATGTTAGAAATAAACCCACGTTGTATGAATATTAGTTACCCTAAGGAAATTATCAGCATGTAAAAATTAAGGAAAAATGTAATCAATTCTCATAATAATGCAGCTTCAGGTGTATTCCATCTGTAGTCATTAGTTACAAAGTTCTTTGTGAGGCAAATCATCTAAGAACCCTCTTTGAATTTGGGAAAATGTAATCAATTCAATTATCGAAATGACGTGTCCTTATAATTTAGTGTGACTCTATTTTCCAAGTAAGTACAGATATCGCAAAGGCATTCTAATTTATGGCACAGAAATTTTCCATTAATTTTCATAATTTGTAAGCATTTCTCTTATAATTGAGGGGTGTGAATTTAGAATAAACTATTTATGGAATACGATAAAATTCAACAGTTATGTTGAAAGGTTCTAGGCAGGTTATGAACTTTACATTCCATTTCTGGCCCAAAACTAAAAATTATTTTAGCAGCGAGCGTTTTGATCACTTAGTTTGTGATGGTTTTAGCATTTTGTGATAATTAAAATATAGGATACTTGCCACAGCTTTCATTTTTTTCGACATAGTTTTTCTTATCATCAAGTTTCTCTTACATCAAACGTCATTGTTTTTTACAAAAGGTTGCTGTAAGGCGGAGGTAAATGACATGCGTCATTTGTAACTACTTAGCCATTATGTTTACCAAAGCAATTCCAAAAATCAATTGAAAATGAATTCGTTCCATTTTTAGTCATGTGTGAACATTCCGGGTGACCAATTATTTTGAGGTGGGTTTCGGTTTCTCATACAAAATTTCCAAGTTTCAAAAAAAGCTGCGTAAGCTACAGATGTAGTGACCGGCTGTGTATTAAAACTATCATCCGAAATTATCAATACAAAAATAATAAGTTCCTTATGGAATCTATATGTTTCTAAACAAGATAAGCACAATTAGATATATTTCGCAAAATGATTGTTAAAAGTGTTCTAACATTTATTATCGGGTAACCATAAACAGTGTTGAAATTTGATTTTCATACGGAAGTAGGATTAGAGCTCGGGTTAAGATGCAGGAAATGGTTTGAGTGGGTTCTTCTTTGGACATCAATCTTGTACTAATTAAAAGTAATGATTTTTTATTACCGATAATTTCTATGAAAGCAACACATTCAACCCTATTCGATCTTGGGGGAATGAGAGAGAATTTTCTCCACTTTACTAAACTATTGATTGTAACTCAAAAAGTATTACGGCTTTCTAAGGGGAGTTTACCAATTCCAGCAAAAACGTATTTTTGTTGTTAACATAAAAAAAACTATGTAGGATAACCAAGAAAGTATTTAATAAGTTATAAATACATTGTAATGAATTAAAAAATTTCCAACTGCTAAGGCTAATATATATTATATTTCTAAAAGTCTCTACATTGTGATATTTGATGCAATCATTAAAAATCTTGATGCCAACACCTTTCTAAGTATTTCAAATTTATAGTATTGATGTGAAAAGTTATATAGTGAGGAAGAAATTCTTCCTATCTAGCCTTGAGAAGCCAAAAAAGCCGAGATTGAATATTGTTAAGGGTGAATACCTTTTAGAAAAGTTTATATTTTTCTTGAATTTTAGTATAAAAAGTAACCTTTTGCATCGATACTGTGAAGATAGACCATTTTCGAAAAGATTGACAATAAGCACTTATGCTATATTTAGATTTGAAAAAGTAATCTGTTAGTTTTCTATTAGTTTTTAATATTCTTACTGCGCAGTTACGCCCCAACTTACACTATCCAAAGAACGTTGTTTTTAATATTCTTACTGCGCAGCTACGCCACAACTTACACTATCCAAAGAACGTTGTTTCTCATTCTTGATATAGCACATTATTCCAGACTTGGCCTAAGTCAATGTGTACATAATAACAGGTCATGACAAGCTTTAATGTCAAAAATTATCGGAGGCTTAAATCTCAATATATATAATTGATGTTCTCTATCGTTTAATGTCATAATTAATATTGTGTGTTAACTTTATGCTTAGATTGATAAAATACTAACTGAAAATTTTATTTTTACGAATATTTCGAGTAGGATTTGTAATATAATTACAACAATTGCTAAATAATAAATGAATATATTTTCGGATTATTGATTTAAACAACACAAGATCTGAAAGATTATTGCACTTAATCATAACAAGTGCGTACACAAATAATTAGAAACATTGATTTTAAAAACTACTAAGCAATTAAAACAATAATTTATCAATAAATCGCTAGAAATCACAATCCATCTCGTGAAATGAAATGGAAGCATTCTTCAAATGTAGTATCCTATGATTGTATTTTGCCAAGAATTCTGCAATGTAGAAAAAAGACTGGAGATCTGTTTTATTAATATTTTCCTTCCTGAAACATATATAGGACTAACATCTGAGTTTTGGCATAACTGACAGTTATGGCATGTAGTGGCTGAATTGTAATCTGGAACTTTTCATTATTCACATAAGGGCTTTGAGAGCTCAGTTAGTAATTAAAATTAGGCTCTTTCCATTAAACCAAGGCACACATTGCAAAATTACATCTAAATACATCTTTAAATGTTCTGAGCTGCATTATTCAAGCTTTTACATTCACTATCTTACACCACTTTTGGGAAACTTATAGCAACAGATACTTACTGTAGGGTTTATCCACTGTACAGTTCCTACACTTGGCAACTTTAAGTAATTACAAATGACCAAGTACAATCGTCTTGATTAAGGTGATGCTTTGAAAACAAATTTACAACGTCTAATGAATTTGGACGATTTAGAAGTGATAGATAACTGATTGGGTGCGTTCGCGCAGCGCACCGGTTTTGCACTAAGTGTCAACTAGAGCATTCGCGCATCCACCGGTTTGCATTTTCAGTGCCCACTGAAAGCCAACTGTAAACAGCGGAAAGGTTTGTTTACAATTAAATTTCATGCACACTACATTCGCGGTGGCAGCGGTAGTCAACCTAATTTACTCTTAGCCAATCAAATGTTGCTTATTAACAAGCTCGTTTCTTATTCGCCTATTAATAGGACGATTTATCGACCTAAAAAATTTAAAATTTTGCCTTTTTAGTTAATACGTAATTTTTTACCTAAAAATTAGTATTTAGCACCTACGTAGATTTTTTTGCATACAGCGCACAGTGCATGCATTTCAAAATTATATATATATTTATATATATATATATATATATGTTATTGAAATCCACTTTTGATTATTGATTTTAGTCATATATTTGAAACAATCTTCTAAAGCAGTGAAATTGTAAGTACTCAATTTCATGATAGTTAATACATTGGTACTAGAAATATGAATTTTGAACAACAAATGAAAGAGTACTTCAAAAGAAATATTTTTAAGATTGACAGTTGTGAAATATGTTCTCTCGAGAAAAAAACGACAGTTGCGATGCAGAATAAATGAGCACTAAAATGGACATCTCAATGCGGAAATCTGGTTGCATTAATATTAATTGGAAATAAGCAAATTTTAATAATATTCTTGGATCCTATTCTACAAAAATAGCCAAGGCATTAAGCTTGAAGGATTATAGCATATTTTCACATATGAATTAAGGAAGCATCTCAATATTTGACATGTTATTAGTAAATGTATATATATATATATATATATATATAATATATATATATATATAATGTATATATACCCAACTTGTCAACGACTCGAAAGTTTTATGCTCGCAACGCGATTTGACTTATTTTGATTTTGAGTACATTTGACTCAGCTCAGCTCAGATATATATATATATATATATATATATATCCCATTTGGTATTATTAAATGCCAAAAAATTATACCTAGGGCCAAAGAGTCCTCTTATTTCATACTTATTCCATAGCATAGAGGGTACGTTTTTGGTTGAACAGCTTTCTTTGTAAACTATTTTTGTTTGTGCATTTTCAATAAATTTGGAGTCAGATATTAGAAAAAACAAACAGTTCATTACTGCCAATCGGCATATTACTGGTATCAAATACAGGCAAAAAAATTCCTTATCGAATAAACACAAGCCAAGAAATTACTACATTCCTAAAAACTGAAAATTTCAATTTTATCCTTGACAAAATATAAATGCACATTGTATACAAGCTGGATAAATCAAACTTTCTAGTTAGATTTAGTAATTATAAATACTTCTTCGTTAAGGATTTAGTTGATCTATTTCTCATTCACTTAAAAAAAGTGTTTTCAAAAAATATCTCAATTTTTTCTTCAAAATATCTTTGGATATAATTTTGTAATTAGAGCCTTTCTAGGAATAGCCCTTACATCGTAATATATCAATGAAGCAATTAATTAGAGGTATGCTTTGCCCGATTAAGTATTCTACATAATGCAAAATATCAAATTCAGAGTAATTAATAAGGAAATTTATATATAAAGCGGTATATACTGTAAAAATGAAAAGAGTATACTACTAGTTTTTGACTTAGAATAATACTGGCCTAATCTACTTAGATTTCAAAAAACTGCAACTTGTTCACTTAAAATTCGTGAAAAATCTAATAATTACTTTAGGCTCAAATTCTAATTCCTAAACGTGATACGATGACAAAAAATGTGATTTTTCATTGAAGCTAACGAAGAAGATCTGACCCAAATTTTTCCGATATGCTGTCCAATTGTGACAAAAATTCACATCTGCGAATTAATTTCCTTTTCATTGATACTCTGTTTTATCAGAAATTAGCAGCATTATAAAGTGATTGTTGGGCTATGCCTAAGGATGGATTGCCATTCTCCAATCAGCCTCCAATCTGTTAAAAATGTTATCCGTATACGTATGAGTCCTTTATTTTCAAATCAGCAACCAATCTGCATCGCCAGAATTTTTTCCAGTATCCGCAAAAATCTATGACATTTTAAGCGATATAAAATGCTCAGGGCCAATGCGATACCTTATGATGTGCTTATTTGCTTTTTAAAAATTAATGTATGTCATATCAGCTCAAAACCCCCCTTGTGATTCAATAGCCTCATGAGCACTAGCAAAGAGAAAAAATATGAACATATGAAAAACAAAACATTATCATGATGCACATAACATATAACTAAAAAAAATTGCGAAATCATGTTTCAGCAATATGATGTTATTTTCTAGTGTTAGATAGGAATCCACCAGATTGCAAAAATTCACAAATGTTAAATCCAAGATCTGTGTGTGCATGTACAATGTACACCAATGCTCATTGCGATGCAAATTGGATAAAGTAGTTTTCAATCGATCAACTACCGTTTCTTCCTTGCCTCTGCTTAGAGGCTCATAATGAAATTGTATTTCTATTTATTGTATGCCAATGGCAACAAAAAATTTAATTTGAATTTTTCTTGAGATGTACGTAAAATTTTCAAATAGAGAATTAACAAAATCCAATTATCTTAATGAACTACAAATAGATTTTATGAATTTAATGATTTTAAAAAATCAAAATGTCCGATCGAGAATTAAAAAAATATTTTAATTAGAATCTAAACATTTTATCAGCTTCAAGGGTATATTTGAATTTTTAAATAATTTTTTGTGACTGATGCTCAAACGAGGGCTCTACTCCTAAATAATTAACAAGGGGATTCTAACTTTGAACTGTTTATTCTTATATTTCGACCAAATTTTATTTCTGAACAAATAAAATCCAACACCCCACACCGTACTTAAATTTAACAAGAGGGGCTGGGAACCCAATTGAGCTTAAAAAGGTGGGCTGAGCCCCCTCCCTCTGAGCATCCCACGAGTACTTCCTGATTCAAGACCTTTGATCAAGTAAATCAATGCTTTCAATTTGAAAGTCCTTGTCAATATATGTACTTATGTTTACATTTCTGGTTGATCTACGCTTTACAAATTGACCTGAAAGTAAATATTGGAGTGATATTGCAAAGCTTACCTTGTAAAGAATGTTAAACTTGAGCGCACAAAATCTGCCAACGTTAATAAGTAAAACTAGTAGTAGATGCTCAATAGTAATAAATGTGTGTAGAGTAATGAACATTGATTCAATTATTGAAGAAACAATTTCGACACCATCAAACATGTAGACATATCGATCGTATAGAGGTTTTGCTGACATCAAGAATCCATACAATGCATCAATAAAGGCTACAGACATAAAAATTATTTCACCCGAAAATTTTTTAGCTTTACGTAAAAGCATAACAAAGACCAGGCCATTAGAAATTAAACACATGGTTCCCAAAATTGAAGCCAGCATTTTCTCAGATTTTTGAAAGCAAACTGAAAGTTAATAATGCAACTGGTTGCTGATTGGGTGGCAGATATTAATGAATAACTTGTGAGTGCATCTGCGTATGCCATTTTAAAAATAAATGAAAACTATACTGTAAAACTTTGAAAGATATATTGTTTCCTCATTTATATCAACACAACTAAGGGACATAAATCAATAAGTGCTTTTTGTCCAAAATAGTACTTATAGATCTACCACCGTTAAATATTTTTATTCATTTGCAGACGAACTTTCTGTAATTTTATATCACACTCAACATTTATAATGACGGAGTAGACATTTCAAAAACAGTGAAACTTGATATTCAGTATGATGACATATCAAGTTTTATATTTCTAAACTCTAATATCAATTCTTAATCAATACAAGAATACAGTCTAAGATGCCTATTAAGCATCTTTTGTGGACTTTAATTATACTAATGTTTTTTAACATCTATAAGAATAAATTAGTAGAAGTCATGTTCCATTCGATTTTTACTTTAAAACCGATATTTAATTATTTTATATAGGTCTTTAAAATGAAAGAGAATTTAACAAAACTGGCTAAACTACTTAAATTTTTTAACTTTTCGAAATATTTTCAATTGCATGCAGTGATGACTAGTATAGTTGCCTTTAACCTGTTTTAAGAGATTAAGCCTCATAAAATTTATTTATTCTAAAGATTAAGCTACAATTATAATAATTATATTTACAAAAAATATTACAAATTAAAATTTTTTGTTCTTCTCAAAAATAAAAGGATTGTTTCCACTGAAATCCGATTCTCGCTACACTCCAAAAATAAATGTTGATAAGGAAAATGCACTTTCACAGTTAATATTAAAGAGTAGTAGTGATCAATCTTAGGTTAAGCCTTAAACATCATGCAAATGCGCATATGGGTGAATGGTGTCATACCAGAAATAAAATTCTTACAGAACCATTGAAAGAAATGGTAACGTAAGTTTGATTTAAGAGATGGGATATATGGGAGAACATTTGTGGTCCATGTAGAATTTTACAACTTTTTATGGGATTTCCTTTGGAAAATATTTTTTACCCTCTTCAAAAGTACAAGTTTTACCGTTATTACATCAGTCTTTAAAATGTCTATATTTATGACATTAGTTTCTGAAGTTCATCTTTTATCAAAAAACGTAAAATTTGAGAGGATTAAGCAGATGTACATATGCAGTTGACGCTGTCATCCAAATGAAGGTATACATGAACTGTCCTATTCAGCTGTACTTCAAGCTAAAAGCTTAAATAGCAACACCATTAATAACAATTTTGATTTAATAAACAGTATAAACTTTGTTTAAGCTCTAGTTTAAAAAGGTAAGAACTGACTGTATGATTATATATGTTTTAATAATAGATATAATAATCACAAAGTACAGCTAAGTATATGTGCTAAAGCTTATGGAGCCTAAATATCCTACTTAGTTATATGATTATATTATTACTACATTATTAGGTAAGTTTGCAAAATTTCAGCTGTCGTCATTTTCTTATCTAAATACTTGCAATCTGTGTATACCAATGAATTGATCGCTAAATATATTTTGGTTTATCATAGCTTTTGCGTTTTCAAATTTCAATTGTAATCGTCTGCGCCTATGTGCTTTCGTTTGTAGCGCATATGATGAAATTCGTATTCTTGTCTTCATTTTCATTTATGATAAAATAGAATAGAATAGAAGTTTTTCTAAATAGTCCAACATTGTGAAAAAATCAATAAAAATTCTAATATACAGCAAAATATGGCTCAGAAACTAATAATTTCGCAATGTACAAAATTCGAGCACAAATTTAGATCATAGTGATTTATTAACTTATCATCAACATGTGATTACAAAGGATGCTAGGGTAGGTCTCAAATCAGCCTTATCGTGTGAATTCTCACAAGTTAATCTAGATTCGATTCATTTTTAAAATATTAATCAATTTTGCAAATAATCAGACAAACTTTTTTAAAGCTAGCAATTGGCCTCATCTGCGCGTTATCATTTCTGTGCTTTTCAATACCCTACAAACACTTTGTATTGTATAGTATACAGTTTACCAACAAGCTATTCACTACTGCAATTATGCTACAAATAAAATCCGCTACAATATTGTTCAATGATATTTTTGAAGTCTTAGAAAATGATGTTAAAAATACTTATACGTTAATGAATTGTTCTTCCAGATAGTGAAGTAGTCACAAAATGTGCAGAATAAACCTAATCACTTCATTGCGATATTAACCATGATTAGTTTTTTTGAGAACTTTGACATTCGAATATTCAAATATTCTCGTTACTATGGATTCATTTTAAAATTTTACAGAGTTATTAATTAATGTTTTTTATCCTTTTACCTAGATTTCAATATTTAATTAGTTACTTGAACTTTATCAATGTGCATTCACATTTATTAAATGAGTTAATTATTTTGACCTCCTTTTATTTAGGATTCAATTGCTAATTAATAACAGCTTAAGCTGCTACTATACTCATGCACTCGAATAATTCTTTAAGTAAGAACAGCTATATCTAAGTATGGATATGCATGATTGTAGAAAATTTGTTAGAAAACTGATGAAAATTTGTGAAGGTCCGAGTGACTTCTACTGTAAAACTTAATCTATATAATTGGGTAATTTTGCAATGCACTTTATTAAATCATCATTCTCCAAATTTCACATTGATTGAAGTACTTTTTATTAATCAATTTGATTGTTTCAAAGTAATGCTTACAATGTGATATTGATATATGCTAAGAATTATAGATAAACAGTAATTTGAGATTACTATATTAGTAATGCTTGATTGATGCTCACAGTCTTTACGTTGGCAGTTTTATCACTTCAATGTGGATAAAAAGTTATTATTATGCAAATTGAAAGGAATTTCAGATATGTTATTATAACGGTTTGCATTAATCTATTTTTTCATCCAATGCTCTTCCTCGAGTTATACAAATCGGAGTAAAATGCGAACAACGATCCAAATATTTATTATCAACATTTGGCTCAAAAGCATTTCAAACGGTCAAGGAATATATACCCTAAAAAATTAATTGCGTTTAAACTATAAAATATTTTGTTTTCTTGATCCTCACATTTTGTTCACTGTATGGTATACTTGAAGATTTTCGTACACTCTTGACGCAAAGCATATCCCAATTGGATAAAAATTACACAATATAATTGAAATTTCTCTGCAGTTATGTTTCTATTATTTCTTATATATATATATATATATATATATAGATTTTATTAACTGTTTCAAGTGAAAATCTTCAATATGTAGAAAATGCCTAAAAATACATATTTCACGAATTTGCTTAATAATTTTTTTCCTTTGAAAACTTAATTTCATTCAAGAAAATTTTGCTGATTATTCAGTCAACTTTCAATAACAAGTAACAAATTTGCCATAGAATGAAGAAATCTTTCAAATGTATGGATTTTTTTACGCATATTGATAATATTAGCAAAACATTTTTGTTGTAAATTTTAATGGTTAGATGACAGGTTAGGACACAAATCAAATCTAAATTATCTCGATCAGGCTGGGAGACGCTACGGGTTGTGGGTCGCTCTTAGACGATCAGGTTACAGGTCATTTGTAATCGTTAGTATTGAAAACACTAACAGATTTAAGAAACAATTTAAGAAGTCAAGCATTTGAGTCTTTGAAATTCTCTAAGGTTTTTTTATTTTTATGTTAAGAAATTGTGCGTATGATACTAGCAATCTTTCTTTGATCGAGTCGAATTGCAAGTCAATGTGAGTCGGGTCGGGTAGGTTTATGTTACGGTTCAGAAAAAGTGACACGTTTCCCACCCTGTATTGATCACTGAATTTTTATTATACCTTAGCCCAATATTTCGAAGATTTTAGTGCAATCCAAATAAATTGACATTAGATTTCAATTGACAGGAAACATTTTCGTAGTCGTTGCTCTATCCATTTCTGAGTAAAAATGCGATGATTTGAATTTTTATCTATTTTTGAAAAGATGAATTTCGGCAATAATTATTTGTTTAAATAATTCCAAAAACCTCCATTTTATAAGGATATTTTTACTTACTAAATGATGTCTACATAGTTTTCAGCGTTCATGCTACATGGAGAAGCTATGATGATCTTAAGATGTATTCAACTGTAAGCTTTCGACTTCATTATTGATTTATTTATTTATTTGAATAGTCAAGATGTAATTATACTCTAAGCTTCAATATAATTTCTTCTTTCCAAAAAAATTCTGAGTAGATAGAACATTTCTAAGGAGCGCAAAAATAAGTCGAGGTGAGTTTATATTTAGCAAGAAAACTATCTAATCAATCTTCGAATATCTTCATAAAATATATTCAAAGAGGTCAAAGTCAGATTATGCTTTTAACAATTATAAACTTCTGATTGATTTTGGTAATTGGGGAAACCGAAATTAGGTATACGGAATATGTGTATATAAATTTCAAAGAGTTTATGTTACTTTGATCCCAAAACACCCGAAGGGTGTGGCCTTCTAAATATTAAGACCGTGAAATGCTAAGGTTATTTAAACTAAAGCCCACTCATTAACACGGGAGAAAGAAACACAACGTTGTCTTCCAATTCTTTCCTATTCTAGCGTAGATGTAGGTGTAGGCCTATATTTTTGAGAGTCTATCAAAGTCCATAATGTTGTGTTATTACATTCGGTATTATGAAAATAACAACACACTTATATTAGCAATTATAATCATTAATCACTTCTTGAAAGATAAATTAATCTCTAGATGTATTACATATCATTTATAATTAAAACATACTTGTCCTATGCACTATACCTAGGCCGAATTCGGTGAAAACGTGAAATTTTTATTGAAGAATATTTTGAAATATTTTTCTACAGGGGGTAAGCAGTTTGATAAGGTGAAAATTTCGAAAAATTTAACCCCTAGGATCTCAAAAGTCGATTTTTCAACTTTTTCTCTAAAATGATGCTAAATATGCCGTTGTGACAGCTAAAAATGAGCTTTTAAACATAAGTCGGGCATAACGGCGATAGAAGTTCAAAATTCGATTAGAAAAAATTAACCTCTAAAGGTTAAATTACGATTTTTAGACTTTTAAGCCACATAAGCATGTTTTCTGGCCTACGCTATTTAATAACAGAATTTGATTAGTTTATATAAGGAAGTCGCTTAGATTTATACTATTCGAGTAAAGCTAACCTGTACAACACGTAACTTGAAAAAACATCCAACCACAAACTATCTGCTTCACACAAAAAATATTTTTAACTGATCAGTCATCAACCAGACCACTTTCCGGCGAATCAGTGTGTCAGATGTAGTTCCATTGTCATCGACGGCGCGAAGATTGTCTAAACAGCCCATCATTTCTTTTGCGAGTTCGTCGGAGTTGCTGCTGATAAAGATCTATGAACACAAAGCATGGAATACATCAGAGTCATTGGTCAAACCAAATGCGCCTGTTTGTTCATATGCAATGACGCTTGATCCTATCTAAGCGACACGTATTGATTGCCTTGAACAAGTCGATCACTTCTTTGTCCCTGAAGAGTGCGATTTCTTCATGCTGTTTGCGTTTACTTAAAAATATTTTTCTATCTTGAATTCTATAATAATAGTTTACCCAGTCCGATCGGGGAATGTCGCAGTCGTCATCAAGCATGTTTCAATGCAGTGCAAATGCATGAAATATGCTGACAATATCCGTGCGCTCATTCCTCAATTGTCTCATATTGGCCTCATATTATAATTTCTATATAATTATTTCTCATAGACATATTAAATATATGGACTATTCCATAAATATATTATAAGTAAATATTATTGCCTTTATTTGAATTACCATAGTACTAATGGTAATAGTTTAAGCTAATAAAAACTTCTTAGTATTTTTCTTGATTTAAGCCAATGACAATTATTGTCCTTGAGCAAACATATATGTCATATGTAAAGTAGCAAGTGACCGGCATAAAGTATTTCATATTGCAAACCTTTTCTAATACATCACTGGGAACAAAAGGTTAATGGAAGAAAATTCTTTCAAAATAACTTCTTGTATAGATAGATTATAAAAAGATTGTCTCTTAAATGAAAAAAAAATTTCGGAAAATAGATTACATACATGTTGAATTCAGATTCAGGTTGAAAATATGTTTGGTCCTCTCTTTGGATTGTTCAGTGATCAGCGCTTGATTGGCAGCTTAGCTTCCACTGTAACTTGTCTTAATTGATCTTATTGGAAAGTAATTTATTTGCCCAAAAATAATGATTAAAAGCTAAATGCATTTTGATTTTGTACAAGGACTAACCCGATAATCAAACAATTTAATCAAATGGTCACATTCCAAGAAACTGACAGGCGCAATTTTCAAATGCTAATTATTTTTAGTAGAAATATTTTACTTACCAGAAACCTCTTAGGATTTCTACAAATATGCTTAAGCAACTCATATTTTTATAGTGTTCTTTAAAAGGAGTATATATTGAGAATACAACCTAAGCATTGTGCCTCATGTATGAGTGTAATAACCACCTGAATGATAGAAAACTATTAGTTTTGGACTTTTCCCCGTGAAAAATTTCTTGTTCAAGACTATATTTATTGGCTTAACATGAGCTCATCGATTGCCAAATCAACTCTTCTAGAATTTAGTAATCTGATCTCTCAGTTTGTTAATTAGTAATCGAAAAAATGAGAACTACATGTATATATAAGAACAACAATTAGATTTTGCCATGAAGATTCACTACTAATCTTTGCAAAAATATTTCCTCCAGTATTTCAATTTTTAAAATGTTATTTTATACATTCAATAAATTCCAAGTCATGATTTAATTTGTAATTGAAGTAAAAATAATAGTCTGAAAGGTCACAACTTACTTTAATGTCATAATAACTTATGCAATCTTGATAATATATCTAAGAGTTGTCTACTAAGAGAGTGATTCGAGCATTCAAAAATACGGAGTTTCAAAACTAGTTTAATTAAAGAAAAATGTCTATTTAGTTTGCTCCGAGCTTCCTCTTAATAATTCTAATTGATGTACGACTAAATGGATTATTGAGATGAGGGGAGTGTACGAGCTTCATGGAGAAAATCACATATTAATGGAAATACTTCAATTAATTTTTTGTCACTTTTTAAATGAAGTTTGTGTTAACGTATTAAAGTGGTTTACATATTTTGGTAATAAATGAATTTTTACCTTTGTTTACACTAAAGTGTATTGCTGTGCCTGAATCAGAGTTGGAACCAGCACAAGATTTCAAGGCTGGTAATTGGCTGACGTCAGCTCATTCCTGCATGCTAAATATCAATAATATTTTATAAAAGCAAATTTCTAATATTTCCTCTCCCATACAAGTGAAGAGTGAAATATTTCTTGCTTACAAACTGTGGCGCAATGAAAAACAGTATAAATTCAAATATATACAAGCATCTTCCATATACATAATCTATTGTAGAAAATAAGCATATTACACATGTCTGACATTTTATGCAAAGGCTTTTCCACCAACTCAGATTTGCGCTATTAATTTTAATTTTTCTTGTCTAAATGGATCGATGTGTTCATAATACTCGCCTACCTAATGAATTTACTATACGTGAATTGGGAATAGTTCTGGATTTGGTCGAGTGCCTTAGATTGATATTTTCAATGAGTTGCAAGTCAGGCATGTGACTCCCGCCCCACTTCAATGTACTGTTGATTTTTGTACAGCCCCTTTTTTGTTTGAGGTCACTTAATCTACAAAATAGAGTTTGTATATACAGACATTGGCTGTTCTCAGTTTAATATTCAATTGCTCATTCAATCATTTATATCCAATATTTGTCAACAACTTTGTTTCGTAAGTTCTGTAGGCGTGATATTTGGTCATTGCTTGTCTTATCAAATCCTTTGCTATAGAAAAAGAAAATGTGAAATATGCAAATCTCACGTTAAATGAAGATATTTTATACAAAGCCCTATGTGTTGTAATATAAGCTAAAACAATAATAGATAATGTATATTACAATAATATAAAATATATGTTATAACCTGGGTTAAATTGATTATCCAAATCATCAATTTAGATTTAAATTCAAATCAGTATCAACAAAATTATAGTTATTTTAAATAATTTTTTTCCTCATGGGGATAGATATTACATCTATTTCGTACATGGACTGTCTTTACTGAACAGGTGTTCTAAGCGCATTTCAATAAATGTAAAAAAATATGTATCTAATACGAATGCCATCTGTGTTTTTATTACAAGTATGAACTTCGAAAAGTACATATATTATTTTATTACTGAAGAAGCCAAGATAATTTCAGTTTTAGTTTCTTCAAATGGTAAAAGCTCTTCTAAAAGAAATATGTTTATTCTCCTGATATTAATAGTTTTCATTTAATGTTAAACAGAGAAATGGGACTTTGAATTTCCTTAGCGGTATTACTACAAAGAGGAATATTTGAAAATTGCACTATTTTCCCCAATGAAGGCATATGAACTTTCCATTTATTATGACCAGTCAAGCGTCTCAAAACAAGGAATTATATTTTTTTCTGAAATGGTTACTTTTATGTGTTAACATCAAACATTTTCAAGCTTTCAATTAGTAGTTCCTGACGCATGAAAATCACTCAAAGGAAAGTTTGACTAAATTGAGGCACTGAAAGTTTTTCTGTAGAAATGTAAAGGAATCATTTTAACTAAAATTTAGTCCTGAAGTCAGCTATCAGACTGTCGCTAGGATTAGTGCTAAGCAAATTGTAGACAAAGCGCAGTTGATCTTTATCTATTTGTTTTTTGTTTTTAGTGCAAGGAATGATCATTTTAAATTTTACACATTCCTGATACACACTATTACTTTCTAATGAAAAAAATGAACTTTGATCTAAACAATCCACTTGAAAGCTTTACCCTCATGGATAATTACGTTGAATTATTCCTATAAGAGTGACCTTTTTTTCAAAAAGCATTAGTTAGTGCCTATTTGCGGCTATTCAAAAATGTATAAAATTTTGTAATGCCAATTAATTTTTAAATTTATTTGAAAGGAATCTAGGTTTTTTAATGTACATCTGTATGTATGTATTTGATGTAAATAGAAAACAGTTTTAGATAGTTTAAGTTCAAGACGGTAATGCCCTAATCCCATCAATATTACATATTGCAGAAAATCTCCAAAAAAAGTTGCAAAAGCTTTATTAATAAAAATGAATTAAGAATTTATGGGGAAATTACTTCCAAATACAACTCAATCATTTTACAAGCCAGACATTCCAGAATCATGGTTTTCAAAGCTTAAAACTAAAGAACCTTCACGGATTTAAATTTACTTTTAATCTAGAAATATCAAGGCACTTAAAAGAAACCTTAGTAAAGAGAAATACAAAAGAAGAAGTTGTAAAAGTAATTAGTTAAGTAATAACTTTGATAATGAAGTTCATTGTAGTGCTTGTCTTTCTACAATCTATTTCATTATAGTAAAATTGAATTGTTAATTTCATCTAATAACAATTACATTAGACTAATTTTTTTACTCATATCATATCAAGATCAAATGTGAATTGTAAGTGGATTTAAATTCAAAATCCTAATTCCTTATTAATAAATCAGCTAAATTTACAATATCTCGTATCAGGAAATCATCTCCGTTGACATATTTTCGGATTTCCATTCGCTATTACATCTTAGAAATAAATTTTATAAATAATTATTACAAGTGTGTGATAAAACTTTTTATTGCAACTTATACGAAACTTAGTTGCAAAAACATGTATCAGGGTATATATATATATATATAT
>CABFPE010000035.1:2177703-2193378 GCA_900660155.1 Hofstenia miamia | reverse complement strand
TCTATTTATTAAATGAAAATTTATATTTTGTTTTTTTATAAATTTACAAGCATATATATTTTTTATTTTAAATAATATTTAATGTTCTTTAAAATATGTAGGGCCTATATATATATATATTTATATATTCATATATATATATAACATTTGTTAATAATTTATTGACAGGTGCTAATTGATGTGTCATAAATTGTGATTAATTCATGAAGAATGAGGGGGTGTGACTAAAAACGATGATAATATTCATACATTACATAATCAACCTATGAATATTTTTAGTGTGTTCATGTGTATGTGTTAAAGAATTTGTTATATATTCCAGGAATCTTAATGAATAATGAGTACTGGCAGTATATCTCATTATTAATATGGGTTGTATTAAATCCAACCAAGTCTATGATGTATCATAATATTTAGAGAAATATTTTAGCCATGTATACACATAGTTTACATAAGCATATATTAAAGGTCTTAACAATTAGCATTTTTCAAAAATTTCCTAAGTATTGTTAAGAAATTAGTTGATTTGTACAAAAATTGATCATTATTTGAAAAATTATCATGTGTATTTGCTTCAAGAACAAATATGGGTATCATTAAAATATATAATTTTATAATTATTTACATATAAAACTAATAAAAATTAGTGTGAACAGTGTATTAGGGAAAACCACATAAAAACACAATTTAAAATTTCAAAATGACTTTAGAGGTTGGATACAATTTCATCTTTCATTCTTCATACATAAATATATCAGCCACTATATATTATTTTGATTGGTTTAGACATTGATGCTCACCAATAAATGCATGGAAAATTTAACTCTGTTCATTTTTTTGCCATCTAAAGGCAGAGCATGTGGACAATTACCAAATCTGAGAAGAAAGGATAGCAAACAACTTGCATCTGAGGTGAAATTTTTGTTAAAGATACAGGAAAAGTTACCATGCTCTGTAATAGCCATTAAACTTAACTCAGCTTCTGAAGAGCTTCAGGTACAATACATCTTAATTTATGAATTGTGGGTTGGTGATTGGTTTACAATTCATAATGTGTATCAAACTCAAACAAAGTACAAGCCAATGGTTATAATTATTTTGCAAAATGGAAATTGATTTTCCGCTACAATGAGCTGGAACATAGTTTTAAATGTTAATTGGACTTAAAGTTCTTTGATGCAAGAATAAACTTCTGAAATATTTCAGTTGTAAGCCAAATACTTTGTTGAAATTTAGTGTGTAATTCTGTTTTAGAAGGTTTAAATACACATTCTTTGTTGGTTTTATTTTTCTCCTTGCATATATTTTACATAACTTAACAATTTTTTAACTAAAGCCAAGAAAAATATGAGGTGATTTTACTAGATAATATAAAATGATAGAGAAATACTTTTGATAGGCTGGATTTGAATCAGCAAAGCCATGTTAGAAATTTACAGGTGCAATTCTAATTACTACTATCCACATGTTTAAATTATCTCAATCTATGCATTGATACATTATGTGAACATTTTGAAGGATACTCTAAAAATGTAAAGAAATGTCAACCATCTTAGAAAAAATAAACTTGAACCTATTCACAGATGAAAATGTTGAAATTTCAATCTTCTTAATTAGAACAAAATGTTTTTTAATGCAAATGCAGAGAGTTTACTTTTGGAGGTTGGTTTCTTCTTCTCTGAGGTAAGTTGTTTTTATGTTTTGAGATGTGAAATTCTCTTTTTTCATGAAATGTATAAAACTATCAAAATTAGGAAATTATTTAATGTCTTGTTCAATGCATTATAATCTTCTTGAACATACATGTATAGATATATTTTAGTAATGACTAGTTATTTAAACACCTCCTCCATGTAGAAGAGTGAGAATCAAAAATCATTTATGCTTTCAATTAATGCAAACATCTCTTAGATAGTACGATGCTTTTAAACTACATTTGTTATAACATTTGATTAATTTTAAAATTTCATCATATGTACACATATGACACATAGCATGAATATTAGCCTAGCATGGTTAATTAAATTACAAAAGAAATTGGAGATATTATCACACCATTATGCAAAAGAGAGATAGGGATTAATTTCCATGCTTGTAGTAAAGTGTACAATTTAAAACACATAGCAGGGCTTTCTATCATGTCAATCATTCATCATGAAAAAACAAAATATATTAAATGCATAAAGCTTTGAACAGTTAATTTAATTAGAGCTAATATTCAAAAAATCCCATTGTTACAATCAATTGTTTTGTATAAATTCAAACAAAATGATGGGGGGTTTCAAAAACTGATAAATGTATAAATGTTAAGAAAAATGAATAATTACATAAAGCTAGCATCATTGCCAGTTCAGTTGATGGTAAAACAAAAAGAATTTATCTGGTTGGTCTATTATCAAAGGTTTAAAACAAATGAATTTAATAAACAGTGTAAAAAATAACACATGTAAACAATATGGTTGCTTTGATCTAGTAGCAATTGATAAATTTTTTACAACACATATAATTTATAAGGGAAAGAAGCAAAAATTCCCAAGTAAAAAAACATTATTCAATTTTTACAAAGATTGGTCAGTGATTGTTGACTTTGTTGAATAACACAAATCTTGTTACATCTTCAATAAGCAATTAGTATACTAACTTTGTTTAATTATTTCTAATATCCTATCAAATAAAATCTTCTACTACATTAAACAAATACTATATGAATTTACTTTGGTAAAAAATGTCATGTTCTAATTTCCATAGAGATTATAGTTGCTAAACAACATAACTGAAGAAAGAAATGGAATGGTGAATTTGCTAAAACAAAAAGATATTCAAGAAGAAATATTCAACTAATAAATAATGAAATGGTATTGTATTTTAAAAGATAAATAAATGGTTTGTTTACAAAGTGCAAATAGTTCTTTGTTCTAGTCATGCTTTGGCTATTTTTGCTTAATTAATTGTTACATTATTGACGACATTGCTGCATACTAGAAAACCTATTTCTTTCATATCATGTTAAAGAATAGATCAAAATCAGCGAATAAAGAATGACTATGCAATTTCCATGATGTCACTACAACACACGCAACAATATCCATAAGCTGGCAAATTTCAAATAGTGCTGTCCTTCACTCAGATTTCAACCAATCAGAAAAAATGCGATCTCCTTCAATCCCTTCTACTACTGTCCCATCCAACCCAGATAGCTTTGGGCTGCCCATTAAAAATAACAAGCTTCTATTATTCTTGGAAACAAAATTTCTTCAATATTTAGGTTTGCAAGACATATGGTGGAGAATTTGCAATGAACACTACAAATTGAATTTGAATAATGAGCATAGAATTTTAAAAAATAAACAAATGTAAAATGCAAAATTTAACAATAGAAATATCAGTTTTCAACATAGTGCTAATAAGTTCTCCTATCTTCACTTCAGTATAGTATGATTTACAAGTTTTTTGCTGCTTTTACTTACTTTTTGCAATAACTTTAACTCCAATTTTTACAATGCCTATATAGCATGATATTCATCATAGAATAGTTCTAATGAAACAATAAGCAAGATTTATAATAAGATAACATTGATATGTATTGATTTTCACAATTCTCTGATACCTAACTTTTAGTTATTAAACAAATTTGTTGTAATTTTCATACATTAATTACTTAACATTAACTTATTTATCAAATAAGGCAATTCAATTTTGGCTTGAAAACAGTTATCCACACACAGCCTAGTTAAAACAGCATATTTTATAAGAACAAAAGACACATTTTAAAGTTTGTTCTTTCAAGTAGAGCTGATCTTCATATTCTCGATAAAAATAAAATATAATACACATATCTTAGCAGCAAATGTACAAATATAATACAAACAACCTTATCAGTAATTATTTCTTTTTTAAAAATTTAACATAGCAAATTGCAAGTTTTATTTTAAACTAAAAGAGCATGCATTATTTGTAAATTGGATTAAAAATTAAAATTATTTGAAATGAAATAATTACTGACAACTGAATTTGAATTAAGCTTATATAGCATGCATTATGCTACACATACTACTGTAAGAATTCATTTTGTTACATAAATTAGAGGGAATACACATGGTCCACCTCTGAGTCGCTGTCAGCTTCAAAAATTTTTGTCACTTCAGAAAATTTTTCAGGAATAAATATTTCAGACAGAGGATTCTTTTGTTTGACTTTTTCATTATTTTCAAAAAGATATGCTCCATCAGCATAAGAAGTGACAGAATTATCTAAATATAAATATGTAGCATTAATTATATTTGATTTGCCTCCCATGCTCAATATGTTATATCTAATAAATATCTTTCATCATTAAATAATTTTTTGGAATATACATCATTAAACTTGAGTTTCCACATAATGATGAAAAATTATTTAAATGAAAATGAAACATTAAAATGTACATTACTCTAACTGCTATTTTATGAATTTCAGTCAATATAAAAAATTAGTTATAATTAAAAACAACATATTTCGTGTAGAATTTCACTATTGGAAATATTTTTAGTTAACCTTGGTCTAGTGACAAGATAAGAGAAAAGACAATATGTATTTTTATCTATTCAAAACAAGAAACTTTGATTATTGAATGTTATAATGACACTATACATTCTGGTTTCATTTGAAGAGTGCAAGCTAGATTCATTAATATTCTATTACCTGCAGATTTTTAATAATTTTACTGAAACTAATGCAAATTATGAATTTGCTTTGTATGGAAGAGTAAGAATTATTATTGAATTAGGAATCAAGTATTTGATGAGTAAAGGGGCATAATATATTCAGTTCAAATTAAGAGAAGTTAGATGTTCTTCAAGTGGAATGTATATATATGAAATCAGTACTTTTGCATTGTCTCCATATTCCATCCTTCCTCTGAAATAATAGTGCTCATTAGTCAATATAATATAATTATAACAATCCAGGTTTACCACTAACACAAATTTAACACTAACCTAAACTATGTAATATGCATTATCTAAGTCCCCTCTAAACTCAAATAATTGCAAAAGCATGCAAGTTTATCAATATAATAGTTATAGCTGTAAACCTAGCCCCAACCATAGACTTATCACTACCCCTCAATCCATACACTAACTTAAGCCAACTCTCACATTGTCCCTAATCTTAATCCAACGCATAACCCAAACGTTATGCTTGTAGGAATATGTCCACTTATTATTAATATTAGAAAGTGCTAATTAGTAGTTTTGCTTGTTTACAAAGAAATTAAAAGACTTAGAAAGAGTTCAATCTACATAGCCCATTTCTCTCACCTCATAATTCAAAATGTTTTAATTACTTCGACTTTACCATGATGAAAAATATAGTATAATATTAGTTTATTGTTTGAGTTAAGATTAGTAAACTTGAATATTTGAGTTTCTACATGTTGAAGAAAAATTTCCTTAAATGAAAATGAAACATCCATATGTACATTACTCTAACTGCTATTCTGCTAATTTTAGTCAATATAAGAAATTTTTTATAATTAACAACCAAATATTTCATGTAGAATTTCACTATTTTAAATATTTTTAGAATATTTTAGTCTAATGTCAGAAAGGTGTAAAGTAAAGATTTATGTATTCTCTTCTTTACAAAACAAGAAACTTAGCTTTTTTGAAATTTTAATGAAACCTTAGTTTGTTTTTATTGAAATAGAGAGCAAGCAGGATTTACTAATATCCCATTGCTTGTAGATTTGAAATAATTTTCTGAAAATAATGCAAAAAACTAAACATTATGAATTGAATTTTTCTATATGCAAAAATTTGTAATTTGCTTCATATGGAAGAGGAACTTAAAGCAAGAACCAAGTATTTCTTGATTTCATTGTTGTAATTCATAAATTCAGTTTAAAATAAATAGAAGTTAGAATGTTTTTCAAGAGGAATGCATATATGGGATATGTACTTTTTAAAAATACGCAAGTTTATCATTGTAATAATTAAATTACTAACCCTAGCTTTACCTCTAACCCAACCCCTGATGACGTAAGGCAACCTACACCTTAGCCCTAATCCTTATCCAAATCATGACCCCAATGTTATGCTAATTTATTATTAACATCAGTAATTTTCAATATGAATTAAAAAATAGTTATTATATACAACTAATAATGTGCTAATTAGTGGTTCAACTACAGGCTTTTGTTTGTTTACAAAACATTTAAAAGATTTAGCAATGCTTATGTAACCTACACAGCACCTTTTTTCATTCGTCTTTTCACAGTTATTTTGTTTTCATAATTCAAAATGAATTTGTTTTCATTATGAATGGCAATGATAAGGAATATAGTATAATGTTAGATTTACTGTTTGGGTAAAGATTAGGCCAGGGAAGATATTAGCTTAGGGTTAGGGTAATGGTTTGGGTTGGAATTGGGTTAGGGGTAAGGACATAGTTAGAAGTAGGGAAGTTAAGATTATGGCTTGGAACACGGCTCTTTTTTAAATGTATGGTTACAATCAATCTGTTTGTGCATTCCAGATATTATAGTAATATTGAAATTTAAATAATTTTGATAAAAGTGACTCACGTTGTCTTCTTGAAGTTTTACCTTCCTTATAGCACATTAGCTTAATGAACAAAGCTGCAATAACTACAATCAAAATAGTTCCTGCTCCACAAATAATGTAAATTGAGAATGGTATGCCAGCCGTCTCAACTACCAATTCCGAAATATCATGTTTTGAAATGTTCCTGAAGATCTCTATATTAGTGCTAGGTGTTTTAAAAGTAATATTGCATTTGAAAAAAACTTTATCTATTTCATCGTATGTTGCTTCACATGATATTTTTTGCTTTCCACTACAAATTTCTGTCCCCAAGTAGTTGAATATATGAAGTGTGGCAGAAGGAGAGGAAACAGCGCTGCAAACAACAAAAATCAATTTCTCTGTTTTCGAATATCTTCCATAAAACTGTACATTTTCAGGAGGATCTAAAATACTATGCACTTAATTAATTATTCTATAAATGATCATTAAGAAATTATTAATTTTTTACACTGAAGATTCCTCAAAGTCACTGGCAGCAGGATTAGGCTTAGCTGGCAGTGAGCTTAGAGCGCTTTTAGGGTTCAATTACCACTAATTGTAAGCAAAAATAGCTGGTCAGATTAATTTGTACTTACAATAAATATTCTACTTTCGGATAAGTGAACAACCTTGTTTTAAAGATCTGTGTAAGTTAAGTTATTAGAAAGTCTTTTGGAAATTTTTTCAGCATTTCTCTGCATCCTACGACATTGTTTGATTCTAAAATTCAAAAAAATGGTCCTAAGTAAATTTAGAAACTAGCTTACATGGAAGAATATATTTTTCAAACATCAATTTTATCATAGGCATAAACAATACATGTTCATAAGTGCATTTAAGTAACTTAATCATCTAATGTATTTGAAATCAAATTTGCACAAATGACAGCTTCATGGATTAATTGAAGGCAAAGGTCTAATTTTAAAGAGAAAAAGGAACAAGCAAAATCATGTAAGTGCTCATCTTTCAAAATCAATGATCATATCAAGAATGTATCAATGTCTGTGAGAGACTTCAGCAACATACTTCTCATATGTGGCTCTGTAGAAAGTAGTTTAGAGGATAAAACTTAATGAGAGAAAGCTTTTACTTTGACTTCGATTTTGGGGAAAATTGCCTAACCGTCACGTGCCATCAATTACCGCATGTCTTTCATCAAAACAATCGAGAATTTCTCATTCATTCTCACATTGAGTTGAGATTTTCTCACTCTCGAGGTCCATTTTTTCATAACTTCAAATCTGAAACAGTCTGCATTCTTCAAAAATGGTTACTAATGCCACCTATTTTATGATATTTCTAGGAGTGTGGTGTATTATTAGGGTTGTCATAGGACCTTGGACAAGGAAAGCTGTCCCACTCGTCCCATGGGACATGTCGATGGACGAAATATCATTTCTAAATGTACGTTCATACAGGGCTGCCTGGAAAAAAAAATATATATATACTCTCAGATCATCCTTTGCTTGTCAAAGACATTTGAACTTCATTTTCTTCGGTGTTTGTAATAAAAAGGTACACAAATGACACAGATCCATAGAACAAGTTCATTTTTGGCTTCCCTATTGTTTATTTATATTTGTGTAGACAGATGTTGACAGAAAATATGCTGCAGAATTTAATATTTTTGCATTAATTGCTGTCATTTTACGCACAACATGATTACAATCACAACAGAAACTATAGTTAGAATTACATTTTAAATTTCACGAAATAATTACATTTCTTTTTGCAGATTTACAATTAATACATATCTCAAACAATTCAAACATCAATAATTAGAAATATAAATAAATCTTCCCATACATATTTCTTAAAATTGGAGTTGCTAAGAATTCTTCAGTGTGTAAACTAGCAAATTAAGGGTGCACTCAGGAAGGGAGGCCCATTCCACTTGCTCAATTCATATTAACAGAAATTATTAATTTATATTTTATAAAAAAATTTATTAGGGTAGTTTTTGTTTTTTTCTCAAATTTAGATTCCACTTTTTATTATTTAGGAGTACATCCCTATTACAAAAGACTGCATTTCTAAGTGATAAATTCATTTTCATTCAAGAATTTCTTAATAATGAAGGCAACTAATTTACTTAAGCTAATTTAGTAAAAGACCATTCACCTTATTTATGGTAGAAGTAGTGACAGCAAACAATATAAATCTCATTTCCTAAAAGCATGTTTTCATTAATATCCACTATTGCACTGTTTTTTAAGGTATTTAGAATCAAGCTGAATGGAAGACTGTGGAACAATAGATTTTGACTAAAAATTCCAATATGGTTTGTCGATTACTCTAACCAAAATTTGTTCAAAATCATAAACAAATTAAGGGATCAATAAAATACAAGACATGTATTTCAAGTATATTTTATATATATTCCTGCATTTATAGACACACCCATTGTTCTATAACGTCTAAGTAAATGCTTGTTAATATCATCTTCAAAATAAGTTCCGATATTACATAATGAAAAATTCATTATTCTAAATTTATGATTTGAAAGTAACTTACAATCAACTGTAATAGAAACACTTGAAGACACTGTCTTATTTTGGTATGGCCATCTCGCCACGCATACAAAATTAGACATAAATCGTTTAACCTTGATGATAAATGTTCCACTTGATGTAAAATTTGCAGTATATATACTCTGTGATTTGAAAGTTTGTTTATTACTCCCAATTAGTTCTATATCTGCAACAGGATCTGAAATGGCAGTCGCGGTGATCTCCAAAGTCTCATTTTCTAGAAGTTGTGTAGTATTAGCCTCACAAAAAATTTTCTCTGGTGGATCTAAAATTTCAATGTAAATATGTTAACATACTATAAACCTCTGACCCAGTTGTTCACCACCAGAAAAGAATTCCTCCCTGGTGAAGAATTTAATGAGTTCAAAGGAGTAATTTCATAAAAAAATTTAAAAGTATTTTTGCATTGTTTTCTATTTTCTTGAAAAAAACCTCTTCCAAAATTGTTAAAAAATTTTGTTTCAAATATTTTTCCTCTTATGGGGAGGAATGAACAGTTCCAAAATGTGCAAATGAAGGAATGTAACCAAAAGGTTGTGAACCACTGCTCTAACCAAATTCTTTTAAAAATTCAGTATAACTTGAAATTAGCAAATAAATACGCCCTCAGATATTATGTTTATATATATAAACATTGGCCTTTGGCCATTAAATCATTAGAGCTTTCTTTGTTCAAAATAGGAATTATGAAGGATTGCTTAGAAATATTCCGAAGAACCCCAAGTATAGTATATAGTGAGCAGACTTGTCAACGAGCCGAGCTTCTAACGAGCCGAGCCGAGTTTGAGCAGAGTATTGGATATACAACGAGACCAAAATGAGCCGTTTTTAAGCAAACCAAATTTATAGTGCTGCTTGTTATTTTAAATATGCTGATTTTTCTTTTTTCATTAAATATGCCTTTCTTATAATCTAATTTTAGAAATGTTTATTTAATAATGGGAAGAGCCATGTAAACAATTCTAAGAGAGCAATACTTTTAAAAAAATATCGAGCGAAATGAACCGATCCGAACTTACTCAAAATTTAAATGAGCAGAGCCGAGACGAGCAGAATTTAGAAATTACGGCTCGTTGACAAGTCTGATAGTGAGTAAGTGCTAGAGAGTGACATCAGGTACCTGATTTCGGGTTTCGGCTGGGGTTCGGGTATGAAATTGTCGGGTCGAGTCGGGTTCGGATACAAAGATTAGGTTGATTAATAAAACAATATGGATGTTAATCACAGCATAATTTCAAAAAAATCCAAAACATTAAGTATTGCGAATGAATTAATGTTTCCCTGTCAGAAAATTAGTGATGTTAATGACAATTTGATTGGAGAAAGATCCACGGCGTCAAATCACATTAAACGTTTCGGATCGGGTTCGGGTATTAAATTTGCGGGACGGGTCAGGTTCGGGTAGTAAATATTACGATCAGGTAGTGTTCGAGTCCATGTTTACCTCACATTGTCACTCTCTAACAAGTGTCAATGTGTGTAACATTAGATAACGTTGTATCAAGTAATATGGGTTTCTTCATGATGCAAGTGAAAATTACTCTAAGTTATATGCGTTTGAGAGAAACGTCCGAAAGGTAACATTCTCCATTGAATATTACTGGAAAAGTTGAAAGACTTATGGGGATTTACTATGAACCAATTTAATATCGGTTTATAGTTTTTTATTCAAGGATAATTCCAGCTAATTTAGGACTTTTTTATTTAAAAGAGTCCTCGAAATCGACAGCAGTAGAATTCGGAGCAGTTGACAGTAAGCTTTAAGTACTTTTAGAGTTCAATTACAAGTAATTTTTAGGGAAAATAGCTGGTTGGAAAATTTGTTATTCACTACAGGCTTCTTTGTTGAGCAGGTGAACACTTGTTTTGAAGATCTTCTACATTGAAAACGTTAAGTTATTGACATTCTTTGGTAATTTTTTCAGTATTTCGCTGTTTCCTATGAAATTGTTTGACTGCAAAATTCAGAAATAGAGCTTGAATAAAATCAGTAAACAAGTAGCTTACAATGAAGATCAAATTTTTCAAAAATCCATTTTATCAATGCATACACAATACATATTTATAAGTGTATTTGAAGTAACTTAATATTTTCTTCAAAACAACCCTTGAAATATCTGTTTTGAAATGCAAATTTGTGCAAATGACCGCCAATAGAATAATTTGAAGGAAATGACCTACTTATCAAATAAAAATATATAAGAAAATCATTTATAACTAAGCGCTCATCTTTCCATGGATGATCAGATTAAGAATCAATTTCTGTGAGACTTCAGTAACATGAGTTGAGTTAATAGAAATTCATTAAAAAAACTCAAATATAAGTTAGTTTTGTCCGTTTTTTGAAGATATGGATCTCTTTAAAAGATGAATTTGCCTGAATATAGGAAGGATAATTTTTCGATTTACTTTTTTCAATGTGGTTTAAAGGAAAATGTGCCTACTTTTTAGAAAATATTAGGGATTCTAGAATTTTAAAATCTTTTTCAAAAAGAGCACATTGTCTAGCACTTGCAATTGTTTTCTTCCGGATTTGTTTCTTAATCTCATACATAGCTCTGTAGAAAAAAGTTGAGAGGAACAATCTTATGAAAGAAAGCATATAGCTTGCGTTGTTTGGCTCTGATATATGGAGGAGCGCTAAATACCATCAATTACAAATTTTATTTCAAAAGGATATTTAAGAATTTCTGTAATTTATATTGCCCTTTTTTAAATATTTAGGAGAACATACCTGGTGAAAAGGAGTGCATTTCTAAGAAATAATTCATTTTTCATTGATTTCTTAACAATGAAGTTAACAAAATTATTTCAAAAAATTTACTAAAAAATCGCTCGACTCAGTTATGGTAGAAAAAGCTACAAAACAATATAAATTTAATTCCAAGAGCATGTCTTCATCAATAACCACTTTTGCACTGTTCTTCTGGTATTTAGGTATCAAGATGTATAGAACGATGAGGAACAATAGAAATGCATAAAAAAGAGTTAAATATGTTTAGGTAGATCTTGACAATGTAGGCAAAATAAGTTTAAAAAAATAGTACATTGTTGCCAATGTAGGCAAAATAAGTTTAAAAAAGTAGTACATTGTTGCAAGTGAAAAAATCAATAAAATAAAAGGTATATGTTTTAATAAACATTTTCTCCTTACATTCCTCCATTTATACACGCACATTTTGTTGCATTACTTCTATGTAAATGTTGCTTAATATCCTTTTCCAAAAATGTTTCGATATTGTATAATGAAAATTTGATTATTCTAAATTTATAATTTGAAAGTAACTTACAATCAACTGTAATAGAAACACTTGAAGACACTGTCTTATTTTGGTATGGCCATCTCGCCACGCATACAAAATTAGACATAAATCGTTTAACCTTGATGATAAATGTTCCAGTTGATGTAGAATTTACAGAATATATTTTCTGTGGTTTGAAAGCTTGTTTATTACTCCCAATTAGTTTTATATCTGCAACAGGATCTGAAATGGCAGTCGCGGTGATCTCCAAAATCTCATCTTCTAGAAGATGTGTAGTATTAGCATCACAAGTAATTCTGTCTGGAGGATCTAAAATTTCAATGAATTGCTTGAATGTCAGTAAAAAACATAAGCTTAGAAAAAGAACATTCATTTACTAAGTCAAATTATAAAAAAAGGTTTAAAATGCATAGAACCAATAGCTTCAAGTTTGTTAGAAAATCTGCAAACATGCTCAAAACCTCTATCTAAATGGATTTTAANGAATATTACTGGAAAAGTTGAAAGACTTATGGGGATTTACTATGAACCAATTTAATATCGGTTTATAGTTTTTTATTCAAGGATAATTCCAGCTAATTTAGGACTTTTTTATTTAAAAGAGTCCTCGAAATCGACAGCAGTAGAATTCGGAGCAGTTCACAGTGAGCTTTGAGTACTTTTAGAGTTCAATTACAAGTAATTTTTAGGGAAAATAGCTGGTTGGAAAATTTGTTATTCACTACAGGCTTCTTTGTTGAGCAGGTGAACACTTGTTTTGAAGATTACGTCGAAAACGTTAAGTTATTGACATTCTTTGGTAATTTTTTCAGTATTTCGCTGCTTCCTATGAAATTGTTTGACTGCAAAATTCAGAAATAGAGTTTGAATAAAATCAGTATGCAAGTAGCTTACAATGAAGATCAAATTTTTCCAAAATCCATTTTATCAATGCATATACAATACATATTTATAAGTGTATTTGAAGTAACTTAATATTTTCTTCAAAACAACCCTTGAAATATCTGTTTTGAAATGCAAATTTGTGCAAATGACCGCCAATAGAATAATTTGAAGGAAAATACCTACTTATCAAATAAAAATATATAAAAAAATCATTTATAACTAAGCGCTCATCTTTCCATAGATGATCAGATTAAGAATCAATTTCTGTGAGACTTCAGTAAAATGAGTTGAGTTAATAGAAATTCATTAAAAAAACTCAAATATAAGTTAGTTTTGTCCGTTTTTTGAAGATATGGATCTCTTTAAAAGATGAATTTGCCTGAATATAGGAAGGATAATTTTTCGATTTACTTTTTTCAATGTGGTTTAAAGGAAAATGTGCCTACTTTTTAGAAAATATTAGGGATTCTAGAATTTTAAAATCTTTTTCAAAAAGAGCACATTGTCTAGCACTTGCAATTGTTTTCTTCCGGATTTGTTTCTTAATCTCATACATAGCTCTGTAGAAAAAAGTTGAGAGGAACAATCTTATGAAAGAAAGCATATAGCTTGCGTTGTTTGGCTCTGATATATGGAGGAGCGCTAAATACCATCAATTACAAATTTTATTTCAAAAGGATATTTAAGAATTTCTGTAATTTATATTGCCCTTTTTTAAATATTTAGGAGAACATACCTGGTGAAAAGGAGTGCATTTCTAAGAAATAATTCATTTTTCATTGATTTCTTAACAATGAAGTTAACAAAATTATTTCAAAAAATTTAGTAAAAAAAGCTACAAAACAATATAAATTTAATTCCAAGAGCATGTCTTCATCAATAACCACTTTTGCACTGTTCTTATTGTATTTAGGTATTAAGATGTATAGAAGGATGAGGAACAATAGAAATGCATAAAAAAGAGTTAAATATGTTTAGTCGTGGGTAGATCTTGACAATGTAGGCAAAATAAGTTTAAAAAAGTAGTACATTGTTGAAAGTGAAAAAATCAATAAAATAAAAGGTATATGTTTTAATAAACATTTTCTCCTTACATTCCTCCATTTATACACGCACATTTTGTTGCATTACTTCTATGTAAATGTTGCTTAATATACTTTTCCAAAAATGTTTCGATATTATATAATGAAAATTTGATTATTCTAAATTTATAACCTGAAAGAAACTTACAATCAACTTTAATAGAAACACTTGAAGACACTGTCTTATTTTGGTATGGCCATCTCGCCACGCATACAAAATTAGACATAAATCGTTTAACCTTGATGATAAATGTTCCAGTTGATGTAGAATTTACAGAATATATTTTCTGTGGTTTGAAAGCTTGTTCATTATTCCCAATTAGTGTTATGTCTGCAGCAGGATCTGAAATGGCAGAGGCAGTGATCTCTAAAATCTCATCTTCTAGAAGATGTGTAGTGTTAGCATCACAAGTAATTCTGTCTGGAGGATCTAAAATTTGAATGAATTGCTTGAATGTCAGTAAAAAACATAAGCTTAGAAAAAGAACATTCATTTACTAAGTCAAATTATAAAAAAAAGGTTAAAAAATGCATAGAACCAATAGCTACAAGAATATCTGTAAACATGCTCAAAACCTCTACCTAAATGGATTTAAAAATTCAATTACAAATGATTGGTTAATGAATGCTGCTTGGAAAATAGTACTCCGTCTGCCCCAAAATAAGTGTTGCATTTGAATTAAAGCTTTACAACTTTGAAGGAAAATATGCGATTTTCATTTCGATTTCATCGACCATGCCTTTTGCATTTATGTATCCAATACAAATGATAAATTTTCTTTCTAACAAAATTTGTAAAGCTTTGAACATAACGGCAAAAATGCGGCGGCGGACCCCCATGAAGCACGAGTTAATTACAATAAATCATGCAGGCGGTCAAGAAATTAGTGCCCAAGTAAAAATTAAACGAAGCTTCCTGACTTAGCCAAATCAGTACCAACACACGCTAATTTGGCCAATTACAAACAATCAAAAAAGTATTTGATTCCGAAGGACTATGAAGTCTGATTCAAAACGTTTTGATGAAGTATACCACACTAAAATATAAATGCATTTTACATGTCATATTTACAATATTGCTCATTCTTCATATTGCATCTACCTGCTAAAAGCCGTCAACTACTTACACAAGCCTACCAAAGGTGTATAAAAACTTTAAATTTTGCTCGCAAATATGACACTGCAACTGAGTATCACAATAAGTACATAATTTTAACTCCTTTCTCTTTAATTCTATCGCATTTGTTAATGATCTTATACAAGTTTGTTCAGAATCAACCCTCTCTTATTTTCCTTAATGATAACATCAACCTGAAAGACTTTTCTTAAGAAAGACAACTCACCAAGCATA
>CABFPE010000035.1:2143777-2163208 GCA_900660155.1 Hofstenia miamia | reverse complement strand
ATATATATCACCCAATCCTTTAAGTAAATACCGGCCAAACTCTTGGGAAGTTACAAACTTCACAACGAATTAAAGCCTTACTCTGTTATTTGCCAAAAAAGTTTTTTTTATGTACGTGGTTGGTGACTTCAATTTTCCGAATCTAAATTTTCTACATTATTTAAAGGCAATATCGCTATAAAAAAGAAAATTTTTGATATTTTCACAGATTCTTTTAAAACTCATTACAAATCACAAGGCTGCTGCAATAGATTTTGAATTTGTTTTTGTACATACTGTAGAATCTATTGTAATTTTTAAGAACTTAGCAGGTAATAAATTCTATACATAGATAGATTGATAAATATATACAGCAACTGTTCAACGTTTTGCAGAAACCTTAGCATCGTCTACAACAACTGTTCAACGTTTTGCAGAAACCTTAGCAGCGCGTCAACAAAACACTTGGAGCTTTACAATTCGGAAGAATTATAAAGGTTTTTACAACAGAATTCGTTTGTCTATTTTTCTGAACTGTACCAACCACTGCTACAGTTTTTCCTTGAAAATGGGGTAAGTCTGAAAGATGTGAAAAAGTTGACACAACTTCGCTTCTTGTTTGACAAGTTAAAGACATAATTTTCACCACATATTTGTTTTCCAAATAGAGTGACATTTGCAGGTTTTAAGATTGTTTATCAAATGTTAGAAAAAGAAAGAAACATCGCCTTTACATTTTCTCGAAATTTATTACAAAATCTCACTGACCTTGTTAATTATTTTTATCAAAATGAATATATATTTAGAAATTATCTTTAACTGATCTTGGCTCATGCAGTCAATAAGAAGCACAATCCATAGTTTTATGTCAAAAGATCTGTACACTCAATTTTATAGAAAATCTTCTCATATAGAGGAATGATGTGAATGCTTCTAATTAAGCTAGTGTAAATTGAATTCCACCTCTTCCAAACTCCTATTACAATTCTTAGTATTGTCAGAAACTCTTTGTAAAGCATCACCAAAAATTGTTTCTTCCATTTCGAGGCATCCACAGTTAGAATCAATAATTGCAAGTAAATCGGCGACATCTAACGAAGCTGCACGAATAGGCAGAATTTGGCTGCAACTAGGATTTCGTGGTCCAGAACATATGCAGAAGCTTTCGGCCCACCTCTATCCCTGTACACAACAAAAACCGTACATAGGAGTTAGTAGCACTAGTCGTGAGATTCTACCACATCAGGCATTTAAGGTTTATATATGAATAGTATACTATCGAAAACATCACATAATTAATTTTTTAACTAATCGATTTAACTTGCTAAATTACAAATTGCCTTTTTGTCAATGGATGACTCAGTTCGAATGCAATATGAGATCAAAAAATGAATGTGGTCGAATCTGATCACTTAGGCTTCTAGTGTTAATGGGAGGCAATGACCCTCGATATTTTGACGACGTGGTTTCCACGCTGCCCAGTCCAAAAATGAAGATGAGTAAGTAACTTTAAAAGCATTCTTCCATTCTCTACGTTCGTTTCTATTCAATGCACAATGCAATGTCTGCAAATCCGCCAATACACTACCAATGAATTTGCATAACTGCTTCAATTACTTTATCAAACATTATTCATAAACAGCAATGAGCACGATTTTCCGCTTTAGCTGCTGTTGAATCTTGAGATGTCTCAAATACGGAACAAATCTCAATTGTTATTTCATTTAGTTGGAACCTGTTAGACTTTTAACGACCATTAACCTGCTTGCCGATTGAATTGATTAACCAGCCGATTTGTTCTGGTCGACGCCTGTCGATTTAAGTTCTGATACCATTTCAATGCGCAATTTTGCAAATTGCATTTCGAGGAAGGCATCAACAATTTTTTCTATTTTGTTTACATATTTTAATGAAAAACAGATGATCTCATATTGGTGAAATTCCGAGGATCCTTTTGAATATTCGCATCAGATAGGATATGTTGCTATATAACGCATTTAATAAAAAGTGTTGCCGGTTCACAGTTATATGCATCTTTGAAACTATTATGATTTTAGGCATTTTTAATTTCTATGAAAAAACGTCTATTAAAAAAACACTTGCGAACTACAGTGCGAAAACCCAACTTGTATCTAAGGAAAATGTCAAGAGGAGAAAATCGGTTAAAAACTTGAATTTATACAATTTATCAAACATAAATTTGAGTATGCATATTTTGCCCGTGCTAGTGGTAATTTTTGTCATTAGCAGCATTGTTACTGGTGAAGTGAAAACTAAATTTTTTGTCTCATGAGTGACAAAGATATGTAATCGGAACTTAATAAGAATTTTTGAGATCTGTAACAAATAGTGCAATTTAGACAAAAATGCAGCAATCCTTCACGTTGTATTACCTCAATGGGAGAATTTCTTTTATTCTTTGTAAATTATACTGAATTTAAAAATACTAAAATTCAAATTTTGGTTTGCATTGCTTCTGCAATAAATTTGCTGAGGTCCATGATTTGAAATTAATGGGTACCACTTTAGTTGATTAATAAAGTTCTTCTTTGCCAAGGGGTAGCTTTTAACTCAATTTTTTAAGAAGATATGCTGTTGATATTAATTTAACTTGATAGCATGAGTAACTGGCCAATTCTGGATTGCGCCAAAGTTCAATTACCTTGAAGGCATTCAAAGTATTCCTGTGTAAATTAGAAATGAATGTGAAATTACAGAAAATTAATAAACTAATCAGATTCAATTATTAGAGTCATCTATCGGTGCTTAGGTACTTAATCTCTTCTCATTTTTAGAGAGACCTGCTGTATATTTAGCTTCAGTACATATACTGGTACAAAGATATTAGGGCCTTCCATACAGTAGACTTGCCAAATTACATATAAGTTAGGATTTTAGAAAGGGCAACCTCACCCCCTCTAGAATGAACTTTATTGAAGAAACCTAGCAAATATACTTGAAATGCTAATTACCAATGTCCTGTCAGTGTATGTAAAGTTTATTCTAATGTGTTTTTGCAAAATTGATTTTTATTGCTGCAAACTGGTTGTTTATTGTTAGGATTTTTTCAAATTTAATGGCAAATCTACAAAAAATTGCAAACGCGATTGCTTTCAGCACATCCACACATATGGAGTGTTTTCCCGGATGGAAAAGTATAATCTGTAAGGATATGTGTATCGCACCTACTAATACTTATATGCCAAAGCGTAGAAATGCACAATTCACTACTCTTTAATAATTCAATAACTATAGTTTTAAAAAGCTAGCTATTACTAAATCAAATAAATTACTCACATAGTACTTCAATTTTTAAGACTAAATCTTCAAATCCATTTTGAAATAATACTTTGCACACCAAGCTGATGGTTTCTTTAGTTGTTGCTTTTTTCTCAATTTTTATTGGTTTGTTAACATCGTTTTTCTTATCGAATACAATTGGAATGCTGCATTTTTTCAAGTTACCACATTCTGCTGAATATAATTCCCCAAGTATAACTGTCTTATCACCCTTTAAATAGAAATCTTCTTTATTGCAGGTATTTGCATCTAAAAGATATTCAAACAAATATTACTTAATTTTCAATCATTAAAAAAAATTCCAAACTATCTTAGAATTTAGATTTTTTATTAAAATGCAGTATTACTTAATAGGTAATTCCACAGTTGATGCAAAATACCGTGTTATAAATATTTTCATTTGAAAGTAACTGTGCTAATACAACTTTAAAGAATTAGGGTAATTGATTGATGATATATTTAATGATTACAATTATAATGCCCAAATACGTAACGAAATGAATTCATTAGTCGTAATTAACAGGCCAACTCACCGAAATAATTTCAATAAACTTGAGGGCTGAAAAATCAAAACCCAAAATAATAAATTATACTTAGCATAATATTACAAAAACATATTGCTCCTTTACTTTGAAATGTTTTTGTGATACCCATAAAATTTCAGAGTTTAGGTAAATAGTAAGTGATCAAAAAGGAAAGGATTAGTGTAAGATATCCTTTATTTTTTGTTTGTCTACGCGGGGATAATTATACCGCAACAGTTCATTTTATTGTTATCGTTGCTACCATACAATATGCAGGTACCAGGAGGCCAACTCCGTTTTTCATTTTTCATTTTAACTATTTTGAAAATTGAAATTTCAAAGTGGAAATGGTCATTTTTCATTTTCATTTTTCATATTCCATTTTGCAATTTTCCATTTTTTAAATGATTGGCAATATAAAAAACGAATGTGAAAAATGAAAGCGAAAAACGAAAAATGAAAAATTTCAATTCCGTTTTTTATTTTTCATTTTTATTATTTTATAACGTTTAAATTCAAAATTTAATTGTAAAATTAAAAATGAAAAACGAACAATGAAAAAACGAAAATGAAACATTTCAATTCCGTTTTTAATTTTTTAATTCTCAATTTGGAAATTTTCTTTCGCCTGTAAGATGAATCCAATTTATCTTTATCTTTGAATACATGAACTTTAACCGCAAATGTGATTTAAAGAAATTTAATGCCCACGACTAATCATTTTTTAACCATTCTTCGTGTTATTTATTTAAGATAATTCGATGCAATTAAAAAAATTAATGATAACAATCAACACGAAAATCAAAAAAAGAACAATCTTATTGAAATGTTTCATTTTTCATTTTTGAATTTACTTTTGAATTTAAACTTTATAAAATAACTAAATTGAAAAATGAATATCAGAATTGAAATTTTTCATTTTTCATTTTTGTTTTCGTTTTTCGTTTTTATTATTTACAGATACTCCAATGCAGAGATGGAATCGGATTCAAAATTTTTGGATCCGATCCGGGTCTAAAGCTTCATGACCCGGATCTGATCCGATGTGGATTTTTAAAAGAATTTTAGTTTTTAATGCAAAACAGATCGGAATATCAAATAAGTAGTCTTGAGAATGAAAATGGACATATACTATATATGGGAGAGAACATGGTCGGACTTGATCGAGGTATTAAAAAATGGGACGACTTACGCAATTTTGCATGCAAATCAACCCAAATGTAGTAAATCCTATCAACATTAAAATCAATGTGTTGAAAAATCAATGTTAAAGTTTGAAATATTACAATAGCATCAAACGCTCTTCTATTAATAATACTAGAATACAGTCAATTTTGGTAAAGCAAACCAAAAAATTCAAAAAATGTATCTGTTAACAATAATAAAATGGGCCTAAAATTTTCGGCCAATGTCCATCTATGTTTGAAAGCAAATCCGTTTCTGATTGGCGTGACTTAATTATGAGTGGACATTGATAATTGCTCTGTCAAAGCTCCAACAAATATATTGCCTAAAATTCCCATCAACTATAATCATAATATATTTATAGAGTGTAAATAGTTGAGTTTCCTATCGTATTACCACCCTATTATTATATCCAAAACCAAAAATCACCATTTTTCAATGCTACTATGAATTGAGAATTGAAGTTGTTTCAAATAAAAAGATAAAACTTACTTCAGAATTGCTACGGCAATGAAAATAAGAATAGCAAAAACAATGGCAAATTAAAGAACAAACCCAAAATATATATTGCAAGAGATAAAAAAATTGTAGTAGAGTGAATTAAAACCGTGATAGAAAAATTCATTTTTTCAAACTAAATGCAAAATTTTAATATAAGCATCATTAAATAAATTAATGCTCCATTATTGCTATGCCGAAGGTATGGCTCCATAACAAATTTTGTATTAGTAATTGTGATAATCACGAATTTTCAAAAACTAAACTGATCTTGTGTAGAATTTGCACTAGGCTTTGATAGATTTAAGTTAGCTATATCTTCCCCTTCTTTAGTCACTAATTAATCATTTAGTAGTTTCCGATTAATCTGTTAATTAATTTCAGAGTATTGTAACCATAATGATAATGATGGTTCCCTTTAGATTGAAAGCATTGGATGATAGGGGCAAAGCCTGAAGCTGAACCATGCAATCAAGAATGAATCAACATCTTGCTGGAATGATCACCAACTACTCCAATAATGCTTGACTCATGGACTCTCTCAGTGACAGTGATTTATGTAGTGTGGTTTTTTCTTTGTTGCTTACCCTTACTAATTTTGTACACCAATTGCTATTGTTGTAGTGCATAATAAAGGAGAGTTCGCAACTGGACTGCTTTAGCTTGTTAACTGTCTTACATATAATTAACCCTAAAGATAAATAGCCACATGTTCCTGTGTACATGCACTCAATCATGTGGCTAGCAGAAAGAGTACGTCAAAAAGTCAACACTTAATTAAGTTTTTAATTAACATGTACTTTAATCAATATAATACGGTGTTCATAGACACCGCGTATGAATAATAAAGCTTGTTATACCGTAAGAATTTGGATCTAAAATAAGATAATAACTTAGTAGCCATCGTTCAGCTATTTTGTTGCATTGTTTTTAATGTGAAAGTATTGATAGGAAATCTAAACAGTGAAAATCACTTGACTGGGGATCTAACCTACAGGGACACTTTCATATACAGGACATCTAACAAATGACGCAGTGGATGGAAAGATTCAACCTTACGCAAAACCTGATAAATGTTCCTGAGTACGACTCATGTGCTTGACGTTTTGCTTTCACTGTGCATTAGTGATCAAAGTGATCAAACCTGCTACAAAGATAAATCCAAAGGAATTGACTTCATCAATCATTTAGACTTTTACGTAGTAATTATAGTAAATTTCAAACAACAACAACATGTACCTGTTTCTAGTTAATTCTGATTTATTCACGTAATTTTCGTCTGCTAATTTCCTCAACATATCTATTAATTAGCTTAGCGTTTTCATTTGCTGCAATTTGACCAACACTTTTGCCGACAGGTACTATTACTGTAAAATAACTAGTTTTACAAATTATAACTGATAAACAGGCAATAATAATGAATGATAAATAATCAAAAAAGTATTTTAATTTTTTCATCTTCACCTCTTGTGCTGAATATGCTACTTGGCATTGCAAATTGCTTATAGTGCATCTTACATGAGAATTTTATAATTATATTAGTATCATTAAATTTTGCAGCAACTAAGGTATTCCACTTGCTTCCCTGTGTTTCTTCTGTTTTTCTATTTGCAAGTTTATACAAACAAATGATTTTCGTTGCTTTACAATTTTTTCATTATGTGATTGCTAACATGAATCGCATTTTCAGATTTGAAATATTCTTCACCAATTTTATAAGTTGTTGGACAATGAAATTCCATTACGAAATTTCACCTAGATTGAGATTATTAACACACTTAACGTGGCATTCAATGTAAAAAAATGCGTAATGTATAAAATGTAAAATATACAAAATTAATTAATATTTTTGGATCCGAAGCAGATCCGAAATTTTCTTAAAATGTAGATCTGCTCCTATCCGTATCCGATCCGGTCCAATTCCATCCCTGCTCCAAAGTCTTGTGTTCCTAGAACTTGTAATACTTCAAGTCAACTACTAAATCTTCTAGTAAAGCACGTAATCCAGACATTGATGAAATGGGTTTATTTTTCAAAAGTGATTCAATAACATCGAGAACTTATTAGGAAGACTTTTTGCGCAAATTTTCGGGTTGCGGCTTTATTGCAAGAAATAATTCGATCATTATGCTGTCAAGTTTTGGTAGAGAAGGCGCAGTACATGAATGGTCACTTTATTTTGACATATTACTTCCTGAAAATGGTTTGCAATCTTTTTATTATCATGGTTTTTGAAAACAATTATCAACCATGCATCCTTCTCCTTTACTTAATAAACGAATGTCGTCTTGGAGCCAAATTGAAGAAATTATCCGTCATCTTAGCAGCATCAGTGCAGAAAAAAAGAAACTAGAAGATGCTGGCACTCATGTTTTAGTTTCAATAACTGAACATTTGAAAGTTAATCAATTATACAATAAATCTTTACACCATTCAAATTGGAACCTCAATGGTGTGGTAAATTTCAATTTGGTTTGAATCGAACATTTTAGTTAATTTGCGATACAGTGCACATAATCAAGTACATAAGAAATAACTGATTCACTGAAAAGACGAAAATTTGACATTTAGTTCCAGACAGTCCAGAAACAATTTTTACGGCTAGTTGGAATCATTTAACGACGTCATGAAATTTAGATAGAAATAATTTATTCCATATTTCCAAATTTTCCAGTGCTGCAGTACCAACATCAACCATAAAAAAGCAAAAGTCGAATTTAGCACTACAAGTTTTTCGTGATGAAACTGCTGCACTTCTTTTGATACTTCAGAATTTATTAAAACTGTTTCCCGCTTTTGGAAAATTTTAAACGTTCAGGATTTGGATGTTCATATTAGATTTCCTGATTATTTTCGTCCTCTCATTCATTGTGTTTACTCAGAATTCATTCAATTCTTAAAGGATTTTGGCAATTTGGACAAATATTTGGATTCCGTTAGATCTGGGAATTACAGTATAAGATCATTACCGAATGAAACCAGTAATGCCTATGGTGGACTTGTAATTGTTTTGTGGAATTTATTTACTTCATAGTAATGAGACATGGTCTCATAAATATGTTTCGTTGGGATTCTTGCAGACCGATGATTTGGAAGCACATTTCAGTCACTTTCGTAAATCATGTGGTTGCAATTATTACATCACATAGTAGAAAATTTTTTAAATGCTGACAGAATTGATCGGACCAAACTATGTCTATCACTTAATGAAGAATTAATAAGAGATCCACCAGGTCACATTTGCAACTTCTGCCAATATTTGGAATTATTAATTGCGAAGTTTTGGGTATAGATATTGCTGATCTTGGCAAAAATGAATTTTCTTTAATTTTTTATGTTGTTAGATTTTTGGCCTCAAAGCATTTAGCATTTTTAGTTGATTACAGACCTTCCGTAAATCCTTCACTCATTGACATTCTCAACAGAGCTGGACTAAAATAAAAAACTTAAATGAAGATCACAATAAGAATAGAAACGAAAAATTATTAAATTGGCATCCCATTAAATTGAAAAAACTGCTTCATGATGATTCTTACACTAATTTACGTTCTTTTCCAAAGTGATATTTAATATATAAATTATTTTCTTGTTTTCAAGTCAAAAATATATCTTGCCGCAGTTGTGACACCCTTTATTTTTGAATTTCGGAGTAAATAGATGCTTTTAAAAAATATTTTTGTGAAAAAATTATATTCAAAATCAACATTCTCAAATACTTTTTGAAATATATTTTTCAGTACTCAAGTTTCTGAAATAATTTGGGCGAGCTGGCCTCTTGATATTTATATGTAATGATTAAATAAAGGCAAGAACATGAAATTCACCAGATAAATTTTGATATTTTGTGCTAAATTGCTTTTTAGCAAGCAGAAATAAAATTTCAATATAAGTACTGGAATTTATATCAAATCATGCAAATCATATGAAACGATATTTGTCATCATACATTTATTTAACATTCCAAATGACCGATATAAATAGAAAAATGGAATGTGTTCATAATGCCACTTCAGTGTCCTGCGTTATGGACTGAAAATCAAATTCACGATTATGGTGATAATCACTGTTAGACACTGTACACTTGTCATTGAAATCAATTTCTACTTTATATGAGGACGCACTTATGATGGTGCTACTTGTCATTATGGTTTATATATATTTTAGTTTCATTTTTAATAAATCATCAGAAATCTTAGTATTATTAATACAAAACTCACTATTGTGAAGTAGAAATACTTCGCTCCTTGCTGAATCACAAAAAATTCACAGTAGAGATGTGACTACTGCTCCCTTTAGATTTTTACAGTACCTCTGAATTGCGCTAATGTGAGGCAATGCTAATATGATCCTAGCAAGATCTCTAGATCCTCATCACTAGATCGAAATAAAGAATGCTGTAAATCGTGCTAAGCTAACTAAGCTAATTGTATGATAATTTTTCTTAATCATTTTAAAAAGTAAATATGAATCGAAAAAAATACTATGTAATGCAAAATCAAGGTTTTCTATGAAACTGGCACTTTGCATGCTATATAATAGCTGTACACTAATCATTGTAAAACTGTTAACTAAATTAATGACATCACATTTCTGTAGAGGTACACCCAAAGCATTTGTTAGAAGCACTGTAGTGTCATCAACATTCAACACCTCAACAGCAATAAAGCATATCCAACCACCATGGCATGGGTTGCTTTGCTCTTGTTGTGATTCACTGTCATTTCTCGAGAAGTGTGTTAAGATGAACACGGAAAAGTATTTCAGTATTCTGAATGAAAATCTCAACATGATTTAAATAAACTAAATTTTCTATTTCAGATAAGAACCTAGTAATATTAGAGATCAATCTTCCCCTTTTTGGTGTTGTGTTTTACATGGCAGATGTTTGAATCCTAAAGCTACAAAATGCATTCCTACACAGAACTTTTATAATCAGCCAAGATCATTCAATTTTCAATTTACTGATTTTTAACACGTTCAAAATTATTGAAAACATCTTTTCCTATACTTGAATTTGAGTCCTGGGGATCCACACAACTGGTGACAGAACTGGAAGTAAAAAACACAACATGAGACAGGAAAAGTACAAGGCCGGGACCAACTTTTCAATTTCAACATAAACTGTGATGAATTTGATTTAATATTCAATGTTATATTATACTTCATAAACTAAAACATGTCTATAATATCTCCATTCATTATTCATTTCGATAAATATTGCATAAGCTTAGCACATTTAGTTTTACCATGGGACCAGAAATATATGTATACATACATAAATGTGCTACATTAAATAAATTAACATATTTTTAAATGAATTTGAAGAAACTCAAACCCAATAGTAGAAAGTCCTAACTTAAAGATCATCAAGACTTTTAAAATTGTTAACACAACATTTAGAGAAATGTATGAGAAATCAAAATTTTATCAAATCTAGAATGAACATATTATGCAAAGTCGAGATTAATAGTTTCAAAACCCATTCAGAAATTTCTAGATCCACCCCTGCTTTCGTCAAAAACAATTTTATTTTATCAGATATACATTTATCATTTAATAGTTTGGTCACTCTAGCAGTGGTGCATAAACCGCCTAATTAATTTATAATTTGTTATTACATAATTACATTGTGTTTCATTATTGAATGCATATCCAGTGTGAACAAAATGTTGATAACATCAAACATTTTGAAATCATAACTACGATATTAATTGCAAAAGCTTCATCTGAAGAGAACTATGGGTGAAAAAGGGAGAAATAAAAAATGGTCTGGTCTGATTCAGGTCCAGTCTAGTTCTAGTTAAGGAAAATGGAATACTTCCAGCTCCGAGACAAGCCCAAGCTTAGATTAAAACATAAAAAAGGCTAGGTCCAAGCCCATATGAATTATGATGTAATAATATGTAAAATCACATAAATTTACAAATAATCAGAATTTTAAAATCTGTATTATTTGTAGACCTCAAGTCTTAAGAAGTCCATGGAATATAAAAATTTCTCTTCTGTGCATGTTATCTTTACACAGTTAACTCAAAATTTGCATTTTTCATTCAACCAAACTTCAAGTTCGTCATGAAATGTTCATTCTTCAACATTTTATGTAACTTTTTTAAAAACGACTTATTTCATTTATACATGATGTAGAGTGGAAGGCTAATCAGGGTAAAATGCAGAAGGAAATGTTATGAAATCTTGCACTTTTATTGAATCTTTGTTACCATTCTTAAACATGGTCTGAGCTGTTTTTTAATGTTTTATCATATGCTCCTGATTGCATCTGATTTATAAACACAAAGATAAAGGTAGTTCTCATCTTGGTATTTTTCTGATAAAATTAGGAAATGATTGTTTCAGGAATTTCTCCGAGCTTAACACCGTTTTGGTCAGTTTTCCTAAAGTCTGATGAAAATCATGCCTGCAGGGGCCCAGTTAACCGAGTGTGCTTGGGTTGATGCACACCCAATATTTTCGGAAGAGGGCGCAGCAAAATGATAAAAACTGAGCTCATTGACGAAATTCAAGATGTTGCATGCCGAATTACAAACGTATCTTGCAAAATCTGATAGAATCTCTGTCAAATTTGAATCTCAGAATCGGGGAGATAAAATATTATCCAAAGATAGTAAATACTAGAGCATATATCATAAGCTTTCGTTTTGAATCATTTATTTTTTTAAGGATTTGTACTCTCTGATATATAAGCTAAGAAATTTAAATTTTTTTCTTATTTTCTGTCGCATAGCATTTAATCAGATAATCGTTCAAACCAGGGCCGTACACAGGATTTTCTGACAGGGGGACATCATATTCTTTTAATATCACTAAAAACCAAAATAGAAGAAAAAATGGTCATTAAATCTTTTTTACTTTAGTTCTCATGAAAATCTTTATAGCAGTTGTTAGATGAAGTCAAGCACAGATATACCACGCAAGCTGTGCCCCTGATCCTAACTATTCCTGAACAACCTGGTTTTTTGCATCTACTTTTTGCAGGAGAAATTTCTGGAATATGGAGTGATACCACCTGTCTCAGTTCACGACATGGAATTGGAGCAGTTGGTTTTCTATTTTTCTTGAGTAAATGCTCATGATTGATTACAGAATATGACGGACGCACAGGTTTTAGTTTTCTACTTGAAGCACACAAGCAACTTGTAATGATTGCGTCAAAATCCCACAAATCCAGATGATTTTCAATGAAAAAATCCGCATTGTCTCTTCTATAGAGTAACCAGCTTTAATAACTGCCAAGTTACAGAAATAAAAGAATATCTTAATGTAAAATCTTTTTCTAGAATCAATTCTAAATTTAAGTGCTGCTAATAGTCTACTAATATTGTCTGTTTGACCCATAAACGATTTATAGGCTCCCATCAAAGCTGGGCAAGAAACTTAAACGTGTGAGAAATGGAAACAAATTTACAGCTGAAAACCAAAATATAAGAAAAATCTTGTTTTTGATTGACTTTCAAAACTTGTTAATATGCGCACAGTATAGACATACATACCATTCACAATATTTGAAATATATATTCAACATATAGCTTTGTTGACAACAGTATGCAAAAGAGGGTTAATGGTCATTGACTTTAATATTAATTTAATCCTAAATTTTAGTAAACTAAATTTTAGTAAACTATATCTAAAGGGTTAATCTAATCTGCAGGAACTGGTCTGGATTCTGCTCTCCATATTCATTAACATAAACTAGCTTTATTTATCTTGAAATGTAAAGTGTTTGATATCTATAAACAAATATTTACAATAAGCAATATATATCATATACACAAACATGTCAAACGAGCTGATACAGTAAATGAAAGCATCCAGAATTCTCTCATCGCATGAATGTTGTTGATACAAGTTTTATTTTGTTTGAAAACTGACGTATTTATTAAACAACGCTGAAACGAATCCTATAGAATGCATGTTTTTGTACATGTTTGCAAGGCTACATTAAATTGTAAAGTATTTAAGAGCTAACATTTGTATTTAATTGAATTTTGTTTGGCTAGTTGCTTTCTCATGCTGATGCTGAACATTGTAGACTACTTAAATTTTTTATTGATTTGTTCCGACTGTGTAGTTGTTAAGTTCTTCAGTAGTATACAGTTATAGTTATACTGGTTTATCACGATGCATTTATTGGTGGAAATGATTTATAGCGTTTACTATATTCTGTTGAAGTATTTGAGTTGCAATAATACTCAGAATGTGTATTGCTGATGGACAAACATGATCAACTGTTTTTAATATGCTTTGTTAAATCACTATGTAAAAATAAAATAAGATGTGGCCTAGAACAGTTCCCTGAGAGACTCCTTTATTTGCAAAAATATATTCCAAATATGTGTCATTAATTTAACTCTTTGCTATTTAGCTGTTAAAAACCCATTATATGCTGTCAGGCATCTTTTAAACCCCATAAGTTAATCACTTGAGCTCTAAAATGTTGTAATCAAAGCTATTGAATGTCTTGCTTAAAATAAGAAAAGTAGTACTTGAACAAAATTTAGCAAAGCATCATTTGAACTTTAGCCTTTTGGAAATCCCTATTGATACATATTCATGGTACAATAATATATTGGGTAGATACTTAGTTGTTTGAAGAATATCCGTTCAAATACTTTCGCAAAAAATCAGCTTTATCACTGATTGTAATTTCTGATAAAATAATGGGTCAGTTTCTAACTGTTCTTGAGTCAAATCAATGAAATAATTAGTGATGCTCAAGTGACTTCAAATCATGTACCAGACGAATCTTATATGGGTGTATGTCAATATCACAGAGAGGAATCTTTGCTATTGTCGACAGAAAAGAATTACAATACAACTGCCCAATGACAATTGAGAAAAACTAGATCTTCCCAAGTTTCAATTACAGAGGTGAAATTTCTGCAGTGGGATTACTTCTTATCTATGTTTGTTGAATAATGTCTTTCAGTAAGCCTGTGTTTGAAATCTATCAACTTGCTCAGAAGGGTTAATTTCTTCTGCATTTATTTATTTCATTTTATTTTTTATTATTTTGATTTTTATTCTTAGATTAAATCTTAGTTTTAGTCAAATTTTATTTTATTATATTTTATTTATTTATTTACTTATATATTTATTCCCAACATAGAAGATAAACCAACTTGTTTTTTCGGGCTAGTAAGCCTACATAAAGACAGTAAAGCTCACTGTATGAAAACAACAATTTCTGTGATTAATTGGAATAAATGACTTGTTAAATATCTTAAGGAATTCTTACCAAATAAATGTGCACTATCCCATTATTTTGAATTTATTGATAAATTCAACAACTTTTAAAAGAATAATCAACCTAAAAAATCTATCATATATTCCGATGTTAGAGGCCTTTTTAATAATATACCTGTTATTAAAACTATAGAACATTAAATTTTAATTAATCATCTTCAAGAGAAAATCGAAATCGATCTGAATAATTTAAAAGAATTTTTGAAAGTGGAATATTTAGAGAATCTTTTCCTTTATAATGCTTTCAGTAACAAACAAATTGACTGTGTGTCCATTGGATATTCCACAGGACCGTTCATGACTCAATTTGCAATTGACATTGTTGAAAAAATTTTACCAATCATGATTTTATATTTTATATACAATATCTTGATGTCTGCACTGTATTCAAGAACTAAGATGAAGGAAATAGCCTTTGCAAAATTTAAATAATCAAATGACTGAAATTCAATCTACAATACAAAAACAAGTTGATAGCAATTCATATTTCTAGATACTCAAATTTCAAATAATCGTACATTTTTTCTTCAAGGTATGATTTCAAAATTCCTAACACTTGTTTATATATACAATTTATAGTGTATTGTGACAAGAATTGTAAATTCAAAAGCGTCAAAATAATATAGAAAAGAATTTATGCAATATCATCAGATTAAAACCTAAAATGTCAGCACTTGTTGCATTGAAAAAATTTCAACTTAGTAAATATCAATCAAAGGCTCATAAGGTCAAGATTTAAAAAAGATCATCTTTTTAAGAGCAAGGATCACATTCTGGAAGACTTAGTTTCTTCAATAGTTGATGAATATCTATATAACAAATTGTACCCTAGAGAAACAAGCAGCCATTTCTGGAATCGCATTGAAGATCATATTAGTAATTCTTAAACACTGAGGCATTTCAACACAATCAGACATTAAAAAAGAAAATTCTAACATCATTATAAAAACAAAATAGAAGCATTATATTTAAAGAAATTAAGACGGACCATCATACGAAACAGACAAATGAGTACATTTTAAAGATTACACTTATTTTAATCAGACTTGTACTATTAAAACAATATGTGGCAATATTTCAGTTAATTTTTGGGGACGGAAAAAATCAGCTTATTTTCTTTTCACAATGATTGTTTCAAACTAGTTCAATAATATCAGATACATATTTGCAGATTTTCTGAAGAATTTACTGCTAATAGATAGTTGGGGAGCGCCATACATTCCTCCAAATTAAAACTGTTAAAGAAATTGTAGTCCCTGATTTGGAAAATAATTTGGATAGAAAGGATTACTTTCCAATTAAGAATATTCAAAAAATCTTTAAACGAGTTAAGAGTGAAATGAAGATGTCTTACTAGTTTCTAAACAATTTATTTAGTTTATTCTTATGGATATAAACGCAGGGTATAGACTTTGCATTATATACATGTATTTAGCATATAACACAATTAATATAATAAAAATAAACTGCTTACAAGTTGTAAGGAGGCTGGCTGATATGATAGTCAGAAACAGTAATATTTCTAAACATTTTTCTTGAAATTTATTAAAAAATTAATTATCATTTTATATATTTTTAATTACTTTGAGTGTTGTTAATTATACGAAGAAGAAAATAGGAAGGCCTGTCACCTAATTTCCACCAAGAACAATGTATTGTTTTTATAATTAGCATCGCCTCGTTTGTTGAAAGGCCTGAGAATTTGGACATATCCATAGTATATGAAAGACAATCATATTGATGTCAATTGTAATAAATTCTACACCGAACATACTGTTTCATTTTTTGAAACTTAAATGCAGAATGTGAAACTACCATAATTATGAATATGTTTATTACTTTGCCGAGTGATACGATACGTGTGAGTTGATTAAAGAAGTACGAAAAAATGTGTCCTCTAAAATAGTTTTAAGAGACATTCATTTTCGTATTTTTCACTGCAGCATATATAATTCTATTATATTGTACAATTTCTATCCAAATTACCCGTCCATCTATATTAAACTCTTGAACAAAATACTATTGGCATGTTACTTATTGAAATTGGACCGAGTTTTTGTGATGGACTTAACTGGGGTGATTCCTACATTTGCTTTTTTTAGAGTTATAATCGAGTTCTAAAAGCATCATGAAGAGCTTCTGCGGGTTTTTCTTTTTGACATCGGAATTATAATATTTGAAATTTCTCTTACAAACCTAAGTTAAGACCCAACCTAATAATGCATGAATAAAGATGAAATTATATTACAAGAGGTTTTAGAATAAAAGTTTAATTGGGTATCTGATCGATGTTTAATTTCTAAAAAATCAACACTAAAGATAATCAGAATGAAATGTAAAACAGGAAAATTATATAGACAGATGAACACAAATGCATTTATGATTTAACCGTAAATATCAAACTGCCTTAGAAATTTTAGGCGATTTTTAAATCTTTAAGAGCTCATAATTTTCAAAGTAATAAGTCTATCCAAAACTGTAAGCATCACTGGATAATTGTCACAATAAGATTGTAAGGAATTTTGCGAAATCCCTAAAATTCAGTGAAATTGAAAAATTAGTATTTCATTTAAATAACTTCGATTAAACATTAAAATACCTACATACTTCATGTATTTTTTGAAAAAATACTAAACCTAACCCTAACCCCAACCTCAATTCCTCAAACTTAGCTGTTTTGTGAAGTTTTTAAGTGACATAGCAATTTCACCAATCTACTAACATTTTAAGGATTTCCGAAATGTCAAATTACACAAACTTATTGTAATTATATATATATATATATATAGATGTATAACTATATATATGTTGTTATTGCTCCGACCCATGATCCTGGAAATGATACTTGTGAAATAATCGCCTATATCAACTCACAAATAGAAAATACCGGTTTCACTGCTGTACCTAATGGAGGGAAAGGGAATGGACTTTTAATCGGAATTGCATGCCAAGTTACCAAATTGTCAAGCAACATCGGCTGCAGTTGAGTGATGTTTCTCTATGTGCAGAATTATATGGCCTATGACAATAATATATAGAAATTTATGTGCTGTTATCATAGTTTAGTGAAGCAGTTTCCCTATAAAATTGACTTATTATTATGGAAGAGTTTATGTATTTGCTTTATAGCTTGTTCTCAGTAATAAAACATCGTTTTATATTGCTTAAATTGATCATTTTGAAAAATGGATGGTGATATTTTTGGTCATATTTAACTAAATTCCGTCATATTTTGTCATAAAAATTAGGTCATATTTTGTATTTTTTAAATTAATATTTCCGATTGCCCTAGTAATAATTGAACAATATATTATCCGGTATCCGGTATATTATCCGTATCAGGTAGTCAAATCATTCGGAATTATCCGGTATAAGTATAAGGTATATGCAATTCACTATCTGGATGCCATCGCTACATTTTCTAATTTTGATTAAAAAGTTATAGCCAATTGTTATTCTACATATTTTATGGTATTAGACATACAAATTTTCCTTTCTTAATCAAAGTAACACTTAGCCATAAATTAGTCACACTCTATCCAATGAATATTCATTATTTATTAAAAAATAGCAAAAGGTTGTGGAATTCATATTTCCAGTACTGTACTTTCTCTCATTCATATTTTGACGAATCTTACTAATGTTGGAAAATATTTGATGTTTTATTGTAGTTACTCAAAAACTTCAATATTGTGTGTTCAAACCCGTTTGTTCACAGTAAAGAATCTCTCTTAAACAATTTTTTCTTAAATTACAAAGAACAAAATCTATCTATATGCATACAGGTCTATACATAATTTTGCTCACCGCTCTTTGTTTAGATGATAAATAAAATCAAATACCGAAGTTATATAATGTTTAATTAGTGACAAAAATCCTACCTTGCATTAATAATGAGTCAAGCTACACAAATAATTGCAAGTTGTTTACAAATTTGTCAAGACAAACAAATCCGACTGACATGCATTGCATTACGCAGAGATAATATAATGGCCTAAATGTTTGTTTTAAATTGTGCAGTACAACACTGATTCAAAAAATAATTTTTGCTCTCGAAAAATTATGATTATATTACTACTAATCTAGGTGTTCCTCAAGGAACAGTATTAGGGCCCATTTTATTCGCACTGTATTTCAATGATATATCGAATACTTTAAAAAACGGAACGATCTATCAATATGCGGATGATGCATGTATATTAAGAGAAGCAAAAAATCCATATGACGCAACCAAGCTTTTAACAAAAGATATTGAAAATCTTATTAGGTATTTTAATAGAAACAAGTTAAAAGTTAATCCTGATAAAACACAATTTATTATTTTCACACAAAAGCAATACCAAAAAAATTCTAATATCAAAATTAAAGTAGGAAATAATGAAATTAAGCAAAGCAATTCTATTAATTATCTTGGTGTAGTAATTGATAGAGATTTACGTTTTACTGAATTTTTTTCATCAAAATGTAGGAAAATGGCCTCTGGTATTAAATATTTATATCATTTGCGCAATGTAGGGCAGTCTTTTCAATCACAAATGCTTAACTCTTTTGTGCTAAGTAACTTTAACTATTGTTGTTTTTTATTCCAAAATATCACATCAAATAATCGATCATCACTAGCAAAAATATTCAATTGGGCAATAAGAACTCTGAATTATATTGATAAGCATAAATCAGTGAGCAC
>CABFPE010000035.1:2099157-2113129 GCA_900660155.1 Hofstenia miamia | reverse complement strand
TATTAAAACTGTTTATCATTACCAGGATAAGGTTTCTTTCTAAGAGATCAGTAATGATTAGACATTCTTCATTGCCATTTGGGGCCAGTGCTCTTTTTAGTTTGAAGTTTCTTTGTCCCTTTGACAAAAGTCATATACCAAAAGGCATATACCACTGTCCATCTAAATCGTAGAGTATATATTAGACGGATTCCTCTTATATAGACAGTCATCGTATTTTTGCTTTTCCCAATCAAGTTTCCAAATTTGGTTTTGACTGGATAAATCAAAAAAATTTTCGAAAAAATTGAAAAATTTAAAATCGAGGATCGTTAAATGCATTTTTAGGGCCTATTTTCTCAAGATTTTCAAAAATTTTCGCGTGGCTTCAACCCGCCTTAGCCAATGATGATGATGCCCCCCGTCAGAAAATCCTGCGTACGCCCCTGGTGAACAGTGTAGAAAAACTTCATAATTCTGAATTTGGTTCATTTTCCGAACATGAACTTACGTTTTCCAAACATGAATTTATGTTTTTAGATTTTGATTTTATTTTTTCAAATATGGATGCTTTTACTGAAATTAAGCTTACTTTTCCGAATTTGAATTTAAAAATATGTACGTAGTTTGCACATTGTAAGCAAAATGAACAAATTCATCTTTTAAGCATTTACAACCTTTTTACAATATATACTTTCAAGACCTGTAAAGTTTAACAAATATTGCTTGCAAGACTTGCAGATACTTGTCCAGCCTGCAAAGCCAATGCAAGTTATTTTGTAAATTTCATAAAATGTTTGGAAGTACCTTCTACACTTGCTGGGAATGAATACTGATGTACAGGGTGATCCTGATCTTCCGCTGTTTTTTGTCTTAACTTGCTTGCTTTGAAAATGGATTATCGTTACTTGTTGGGCAATGGTATATCCAGACATCGGCATAGTTTATCACTTGATGGGCACTACCGTGAATGGTTCTTGATACATATGTGATTCCCTTACTTACTCAGAGAAGACATCGCAGGAAGGTATATCAGCAAGATGGTGCCCCGCCTCATTTTTCAACTGAAGTTCGACGCACCCTAGATAAAAGTTTGAATAACCACTGGATTGGTCGTGTATTTAACACTATCATGAAATTCAGAAAAAATTGTCATTATTATAAAAACTAATAATACAAATTTAGGCAAGCATTATATTTAAGGAAATTATGAAGGAACATCTAAGAAAAATATGAATGTATTTCAAGTATTACATGAGTCTATACAATATAAATTAATTCTTTGTAAAAATTGTTTGCCATGCTAAGATATTTCTGATGATTATCAATAAAAGAAAGATCTGCATTAATTTTTTTGATAATATAGTCTATAAATATTGTTTCTTAATGAAAGAAATACACTGTAGAAAAGTAAGCTTCATTATAAAACAATGTTTCTGGTTACATATTGATGCAATTCATTCAATTACTAATGTGAAGCAACTTCTAAGTTTTATTGTTATTTATTGGTAAACTAAATTACATAAATGAAAAAGAATGAAGTTTTTTTAAGTCTGATAAATCTGCTAAATTTAACTTGACATCCTAGATCAACTTTCTTTCCAAATTACTATAGTTGCCTTCAAATCCTGGTTCAATGATTGTCTTGCTTCGATAAAGATCACTTAGTTGCAGTGCATGTCCATTGTTTGCTTTGAAATCTGTTTTCATTAGTAAAGCATCTATTGGTAAAATAGCATTGCAAACGATTGAGAAATTGCCTAAAATATATGGAGGCTTAAATTACATATTACGAGAAGCAATGTTAATGATCCAACTGTCTGAAATGGAAGTAACTTCCAATCTTCCATAGCTCTCATATTTTAAATCTAATGTTATTTTGATAAAGATAACTTAGTTGTGGTACATGACCATTGTTTGCATTGAAATCTGTTTTTGTTAGTAAAGCATCTATGGTTGAAATAGCACTGCCTAAAATATATAGATCCTACAATTACATATTATCACAAGCATTATTAATTATCTACTTATCTCAAATGGAAGCAGTCACGTTTCATTGGATAAATGGTTTAAATCTTCAATGTAAATCTGAATCCATGCTAGCACTATAGAAGTTGATAATGAATTTTAATTGAAATTTGATCAACCCCATGTATCAAGCAGGAAACATTTTTGTTGTTGATAATCAACTCAAAAGTATGGATGACGTATTTGATAAAGAAAACGTGTTTTGCTTCCTTGCACTCATTGCTGTTCTATAAATGAGCATTTTCAATTAAATATGGTTGCAATTGTCAGACCAAACTTTAGAATAACATATGAATATAAGTGAAATTATCAACCAGATTTGTGGAATTAAAACACATGCAAACTTGTTGAAGAGTGACTCAAAAGTTTGAGAAATTTCTATGACTACATATAATGATTAAGTGTAAAATGAAAAAGTCTAAAAGAATTGAATCAAATGCTTAACTACTGGATGATTAGTAAATAATGCATCCTGCTTAAGTCTCATTGTACAATCTTTGCCATTAGCATGAGCAATAAGGGAGGTGGTTGTCTTTTTCTATATATGCTCACTAACAAAGTTTTACAATAATATTTATGATTATCTTGGTTTTCATTCTAAATCATGTCTTCTTTAGTCATTCTTAAGTATGGTAAACACCATATAAATTATAAATTTTAAGTAACATAATTTTCTAAATACAAGAATTTTGTCATTATCATTTCAAGAATTAGCAATTTAGTATTGTTCTAGTAAATATTTTAGCAAAAACGAATTTTTAGACTTTTGAATTGTGCAATATTTTGTCTCTGTTGTAGAATTTGATAAATTGGATTAAGAAAAATATTTATTCAAAGTGATTATTTTCAAACAAATATATTGTAGAATCAAATGTGATATTCTGAGAAAGGTCAGCTATGAATAAACAACAAAAAGAAACCTATTGATATAAAAATTTGATCAAAGCAAAACCGACAAACATGGAAAAAATAAGATGCCCAAATTGTGGCCAACAAGGACATCTGAAGTCAGACTGCAAGACAGTGGTATATGCCTTTTGGTATATGACTTTTGTCAAAGTGACAAAGAAACTTCAAAGTAAAAAGAGCACTGGCCCCAAATGGCAATTAAGAATGTCTAATCATTACTGATCTCTTAGAAAGAAACCTTATCCTGGTAATGATAAACAGCTTTAATATGAAAGCCACCATCATCACTGGAGCATCAATCACCTTAAGGGCAGAAACATGTGCTACAGAAATTGGATGGACATGTGATAACATGGAGAAAGAAGAAACATGACTCATTAATGCTTCAGTCACTACATCAACATAAAAGGTGTAGTCTGAAAAGTGCCAATTTCAATAAACATGTAAATTCCACATGATATTTGTATAGTCAACACTCACAATCAACCACCTCCATATGAAATGATACTTGATAACTACTTTCTCACTGAAAATAACTGTGTGATTAATTACTTGTTCAGAACCTTGACCATCAAATAAGATCAAAACTTGAAAAATCTCTAAAACAGTAGACACAGCTTCATCTGAGTTCTCACTACAAGAACACCTATGAGTGGAGCCTCAAAATTGGAGTTGGTGAAATATAAATGAAATCATCAATTAGTGGCAACTTCATTATTTTCAACCAGTACGGAATTAATTTTAAAAAAATCATACTGTTAAACAACATCTCAAAAATAAAGGATGACATTAGAGTCATAGCCATATTAAGTGAGTGATAAATACATCTTAGTAAAACCAAATTAACTTACAATCATTAGTATGCTTCTTTAGACATTCATAAAGATATCCAAATTTTTTCTATCTTGCAAACTAGCAAAAGTCCACCAAGAGCACACAGCAATTGCTTCAAAAATTTCAAGAGAAACACACCAGCATCTAAATGAAAGTCAAATTCTGAAAATTAACAAAGCACTTACTGAAATTGCAGCAATCTTCAACAATAAAGAAATCAGTGTAGATAAAGCAATAGGTGTGGAACATCAAATTTATACTACATTGGACAAACCAATTTGTCAACATTGTTGCAGAATGCCTATGCACCTCCAAGATGAATATGCAAGAACAATCAGTGAACTACTTAACAATAGAATATTCAGAAAATGTAACAGCTTGTATGCTTCTCCCAGTGTTTATAGAACAAGGAGATAAACACAGACTGTGCATCAACTTCAGGATGCTTAATGACATAACTAAAAAAGATGAATACAATCTGTCTCTAATTAATGACATTCTTTATGGTACTGCCAAATACCAATACTTTTCTACAGTGGACCTCTTCAAGGCATACTGGCAAGTTCCTATATGAGAATTAAACATTGGAAAAAGTACTTTTATCTTGTTTCATGGACTCTTCAAGTGGTTATATATGGTTTTTGGCATTTCCAATGCTCCCACAACCTTCAAATGATACATAATGAAAGTCCTTTTAAATTATCAAACCACTATTACAATGGAATCACAGCTGGCATAGATGACATTCTTATCTCCTCTATGACAATCAACAAGCACTTCAAAAAATTTAAAAAGCCTTATAACTGCAACTCAATGCTGGTCTACAGATAGGTTTTAAAAATTTTACCCAGAAAAAAGTTATCTTCCTCAGTTGCATAATTCAAACTGGAAAAATTTGCATCTCAGTTAATGCTAAACAAGTAATTGAATAAATACAACCTCCCAGAAGCAAAAAGGATTTGCAAATAATTCTCAGATTCATTAACTATTACCATGCATTTATTCTGAATCATCTCATCAAATTTCAAAACTCTTAAAAGAAAAATCACCAACTGAAATATCAGAACCTCAAAGGAATGACATCATTCTAAAAGATAATTAATAAATTTCACAACATAGAAATCATCAACCCTGTAGCAATTCAAATCCATAAAAAACATAAATTATTACTTGAAGAGAATGGTGTCCTCTATGCAACTTCAAAGAACTCCACCAAGATTGCTCTTCTTGAATGCTATAAAAGTGAAGTTGTTAAAAAATTTCATGAAAACTGCAATGCCAGAGTAGACCAAACAGAAATCACTGTCCACAAACATTTTGTCATAATATACTTGAGGAAAACCATCAAAGACATTATCAACTAGTGCCAAACATGAATCCTCCAAAACTAACAATGATTGTGACAACAACAGGCAGACCTTGAAAAAATAACATCAGAGCAAATGAACTAAATTGTAAACATGCAAATTGAACAACTATGTAAAAAACAAAGAACTCTCACAGTCTGTTACTAGTCAACAATTTCAAAAATATAGTAAAATTACCTCTACAAAAATTATTAAAGCTCAATCAGTTGGGGATGCAATTATCAAAGATTGGATATGTGTTTTTGGACCTATGGAAGCATTAATTATGGACCAAGGATTCCAATTCAAAAGTAAATTGTTCTAATATCTCATCAATACACTGGCCTGATTGACCAGCAATACTGCAAACAACTAATAGAAAAACTACACCTCACGCATAAAATCATCTTTGCCAAGACTGAAAAGGGTTCCACAAGACAACAACAGTAACAAATCAATGTACAGTAAACCTCACAAAGGTGGTGATCTGGTCAATCAATTCCAACCTAGAGTTATTACCACCACTAAACAAATATGAAAATTGGCAATGAATTGGTTTGGCCCCTTTCAAATAAAGAAAGTGCTTCCTCATAATAGTTATCTCTTAAGTAACTGAACATTTTCAAATTTTCAAAACCTGAAATGCACTGCTAAAAATATCAAAGATCCTAGAATTGGAACATGAAAAATTTCACACTATCTAATGATGATAATCTAGAGACTTATGATACTTGCCTCAATAAAATCAATGACAATGCAACTGAAAAATTTCCAAGCAACTCAAAAAAATTAAGATAGCAATGCCTACACAACCTAGTTGTGTAGCTAAACAACATTTTCTTGATAAACAATGGTATATTAACATTATATCTTTGCCTTTAGGCAATGAAACACATCTGCCAGATACTTTGTTCCCAGATGTCAAAGCTAGCCAGGCAGATCTCCTCCAGTGAAGATGAAGAAAGTCATGTGAAAGAGCCTAAAGTTTTAGTCAGTATAAGTGCATCAGACTCAGACTTTGAATTTTTTTTGGTCCCAGATGTTTTTACCAGACTAATTGCAGCATGTACTGATGAAAGGATTAGTAGCAATTGTTCATCAACATCAACAGCTCCTATCACATCAAAAAGGGGGGTTAGAAAAGATCTAAACCTCCTTTAAAAATTTCAAAAATTCCAGTTAAATTTCAAATCCTTGGCAATGTCTCCCAAATAAGTAAAACTATTTCAGATCAAAGCAGTAGACAATCAGTTACCAAAAACACCTGGAAAACTCAAGAGCTTACATTGCAATTGCTATTGACATCCTCCTACAAACTGAACACTAGAAATTGCAGATTCACACTGAATTTATACTTACATAACAGACATATGCTGTAAATTTAGGTAGCATCAGTAAGGTCTCAACAGTATCCCCCAAAAATGGCTACAGCTGAAACATCTAAATATGATATCAAGCAGTGGCCAATACTAAAATTCAAATGCCCACATCATAACTACAATATCACTGTTGAATACATAATCAACAAAATAATCACAGCTGTGCAATTAAAAGAAAAAACTTCCTTTTATCAAGAAACCTTTGAAGAAAGCCAATTACTGAAGATACTTCCTACACCAGCACTATGGTCACTAATTACCTTATTTATTTACAATCCTAGACTAAAAGTTCCTCTCAGCAAAAGACTCCCACAAAGATCACCAAGGAATATTTTTTTGAAATTGCAATCTCACATCTAGCAAGAAAACTAAAAAACTGGTTGCTACTAGAAATGTCACTAACAAATTCCCCTTTAAATCACAGAAAATGAAATATCAAAAGATTTGAGAATTTTCTAATTAAACTCATCAACTAAAAATACCAATTTGGACAAAAAATCACCAAAAGCCTTTACTGTAGCATAATCCCAAACAAATCAAGCTGCTAAAGAAATAATCAGTCAAAGAAGAACTAAGACTGAACTGAAATTTGATTAAAAATAAATCATAAATTAATTATCATCTTAGATGAATTTGGTATAATGCAAATAAGAAATTATCAGTGAAAAGAATAACCATTACTACTTGTTGATTCAACAAGTTCGGCAAAACAAAGGGGGTGAATTTACTTCCATTATTTTTAGCCAACTTGGCAGATGAATAATTTGAAATTCAAAATCAACAAGTACTTTTTGTACTTAGATATAAATAGCATAAAATCATTGTAAGCTTTGCTGAAGAAAATTCTTCAGAATTCATATCTTTAGTTTATTACAGTTTGATTATTAACTATGATGTTCAGCTAAATTGTTGGTGTGCAGAAGTGGTGAGGATCCCATAACAGGAATGATTCTAGGTTCCTTGTTCCAAACCACAAACCTGCAGTTAGGTTAGGTCTATGATTAATGGTTTTTATTTCTGGTTAGCCAACTATCAATTTTTTTCTACATGCACAAGTGATAATGAATTCAATATAAGGCTGGTAAGCTGAATGTAGGTTTTAAAGTAAATTAAGTAGGAGACACTTCTCTATTGCGTCACTTTTCAGATTTTGTATATCTTTACGTTTGTTTGTTCAAAATATTTTTTATGAAATCATCATACATTTTAACAGAATTCCTGAATAATTTATTTTTAAGTGGCTATATTAATTTTCCTTTTTTCAAGGAGTAAAAAAAATGTCATGAAATTTAAAAATTTGCATTTTCTCACATAAAAGTGTTTGAGTACTTGCCTCCTTAATTTTAAGGGGCTTAACTTTTGAGAAAAAGGAGACCCTAAATTTTGTAATATCCTTTATTGTATATTCATGCATGTTGTTTAATATAAGGCGTTTTCAGTATTGATAAATTGTGCAACATCTTCTATGAGTTGTCATATTGTTTATTTGAAGAAATAGGTAGCAAACTGTGAGAAATGAGTTCCTCCACAGTGAAAATTTTTAGAATCTTGCCAATACTAATTCCGCAGTTATTTGTGAGTTGCTATTCCATTCTCAGAGTGCATTAAGGTATATGTGAAGTTTAGGATATGACAGATCCCAATTTCTCTCAAACTAACTTGTTGTATAGTTAATTAACTTAATTAATATGCATTAGCAATCCTAAATAATGGCTTGTTTAGATCGAGAGCAGTGGATGGAATACAGGGTCGAAACCTGGCACTGTGCTATGCACATCCAGAGAAGTATTCATTGGTAAAAGCTCCAGCTTTTACTTGAACTTCACGAGGGAAACCAATTGATGGATCAGTGGGTGGATGATTAACTCAGTGATAGTGTGTGTGTGTAATACCTTAACAATTTAGTGCATTGATCATCCTTGTTATTATGACTATGTAAACAAAGAAAATAATGCAACCGTAGTGCTTTAGCTTGTTATCATTCCTTACATATAATATTCCTACATATAAAATAATGCATGTTAGCCTTCCGTATGTGTAAACAATCAATGCAGTCAGCAATAAAAGTAATTCATAAACCAGTCAACAGTCCACTAAATTACTAGATAGTAAATACAAAGTACAAAAGAACTGTACAGTAAACATGTAGAGCAATCTAAAAGTAATCATAATAATCTGCAAGTGTTGAGATAAGGGAAAGCTATAACGGTTAAAAATCCCTATCCCTATTCATAACCTATAATCACATTGAGAAATCTACAGCTACTGCCCTCACCACACATGGAATGGCTGAATGTGAGGCTGCTCCAGAATTCCTATAATTGTATTCAGGGACCACCGTATGATTACTCTAGTGCTTGAACATTTAGCTTTCCATTTAAATATTAAATAACCTGACAGAAAGTAAAGAAGTGAATCCAATAAAATTTGTTCATCAATCATTCTAACAATATTTATATATTTATAATAATTTAATAATCAAATACTCAGCTAGTACCTCTTGATTGAAGCTTGTTTACAATTTTTCCTCACATTTAAGTTCTGCTTTAATCATGCAATTTCAGTGTTAATTAGTGTATACTGTTTTGTCATCTTGATGTTTGCCAAATACTACTAAGTTAATTTAAATATCAAACTGCTTCAAACATTTTACAAATTAAATAATCTATCATAATCATGTATTGTACAATTTAATCAATATTACAATTTTAGTTTTAGTTACTTCCATTCATTCTCTCATTTTGACCACACATGATTCTGATGGATTATGCCACACTCCCCCTCCAGCATAGCTAATTAAGGATGACTACTCTCTCTCCATGAACCATNATATTTATAGCACATTTCAGTAAATAATCAAATACTCGGCTAGTACATGTTGATTGAAGCTTGTTTACAATTTTCCCTCACATTTTAAGTTCTGCATTAATTACGCAACATCAGCGTTAATTAGTGTACTCTGTTTGGTCATCTTGATGTTTGCCAAATGCTACCGAGCTAATTTAAATATCAAACTGCTTCCCTTCTTTCTCTCATTTTATTTCATTAAAATGCAAAGGGAAACTAAGTTTTGGAAGAGAAAAGTCAACTATGTAAACCATATGAACAAAGCAAACTAAAAAGTTTAATTTGCTCATTTGCAGATTTGTAGCTATATTCAAAAAATTTAGTTTCAGCTTTTCTAACCTTTAGAATTTAGGTACGAAGGATGTCATAACAATTAAATTATGTAGCATTTGGCTGTAATAAATATTTTAAAGAAAAATATTGATATGAATTTGTACTTTTATAAGTAATATATGTTAAGTACATTTAAATATACTTTTAATAGTAAAACATAACTTTTGCTTAAAATCTGGTATTTTTCCGCTAAAAATTCACAAAGAATCATTTTGATCACAATTGATCTGCTAAGTATATTGCAGGTTTTAATGTCCTGGCATTATATTTTTAACCTTTAACAAAATATATCAGGGCGATACAGGTATTGGAGAAATTCTTATGTAGTATAACATTTTCATTGTATCTTAATTATTAAAAGTTGTTGTTGGTGGTTGCTCATAGAGGCAGCAGAGGGAAATTTTAGATGGGGCAACTTGTACTAACTGCCTAACAAATAAACATATTTAAAAATGTTTTACTTATAAAATTATAAAATTTTGCAAGATTTTTTCTGAAAAGTTGATTTTCAACTTTTGCTGCTACTTGTTGACATCATATCAGTTCCAAGTAGCCTTCTGAATTTATAAAGAAACTCACGGTCCATTTCCGAATTTCTAGATGTAGTTCAGTCGATTATGCATTAAATAATTCAAAATCATGGCTTCATTTTGCAGAGAAATGTTGAAACATTTCACAAATAAGGTAAATAAATAATTACAATAATTATTACAATATTGATTAATTGATTTTGATTTGCTAATTTCTCATTAATATATTCTTGTACAATGATTATAAGCATCTATGTTTACCACAAGTGTATGCACGTATCTTTTGATGAAAAAGCATTCATACTACAGTTAATGTGTTAAAAATGCTCATATCAATGCGCCCTATGCCATATTTGACAAAATATAGAATTGTAGTAATGAACCGGAAGCATACAATGTTTAGAGAGAAAGAGCAAATCAATATTTTGTGTGTGTTTAACCAACAAAGAATGACGTCTGAATAGTCTGCGATTTATATGCCTTTTTTGTGATTCTATTTATTTAATTTTTGATAATTTAATGTATGTTCTTGTGGTTTTGAATACTTCAGGTTATGGGGGTTTTGCATGCACATATCCATCTGGATGCGGATGGTGATTTCAATGACAAGTTCCAACATGTAGTTAATATGCAGACTTTTGCTTAAAGTACACAGAATCTCAACATTTTCTTTGCAACTCGCCACAATGAAAAGTTTTAAGAAATTTTTTTACAATGAGAGCATTCATATGATTCCGTTATATATCATATATAGATGCAGCCATGGATTTGGTATGAAAGTCATTACTCATGTCAATCTTTCGTCATAAACAATTTCCGATTATATATATATATATATATAACTAGACTTTGTGAAATTAAATAATATTTTGTATTTGTAAATTGGTTTAAATATTAAAAATTTAACTTTTTTATACTGAGCTATGCCAAGCTGTAACACAAGGGTGCTAATAATTACTACATGGACATAATCTTGACCTGATAAAATTGCTACTATACAATGGTTGTATGTAAATTTTGACCAACTCAAGATATAATTTGATGATGACATCAAATTTCTACAACAAAATAATTATTACACCTAGAAGCAATGGGGTAGACAAATGGGTGGTCACGGCTTTCTATTTTTGAAGTGGTCCTTAAGCTGCCTTGGCCCGAAAAAAATGTTTGTTTCTATTCAATGCACAATGCAACGCATACAGACCAATGGATTTGCATTATTTGATAAAAAACAATTTATGAATAGCAAAATGCCCAATTTTTCGATTTAGTTGTTGTTGAATTTTGAGATATTTTAAAATTTTTATTTTATTTTGTTAATGGGAGCATTATTCTCTAAAGATCTATTTCAGAAAAAATAAGATCAAATCCAGAAAAAGTAATATCAATTTCAAGAAAAGTAAGATCAATTTCAGAATGTACAGAATTTTCAAATTTCTTTTGTTTATTTGTGTAGGTCTATTAGTGTTTGAATACAATTAATATCTTTATGCATACAAATTAGTTATACTACATACACTTGAAGTAATGTAATTCACATTAATACACTACCTAATGTGAAAGGCCTACACTTTTAAATGAAATTATGTTTATGTAAATTAATTCATGCACACTATAAATTGCTTATCATTATATGTGAATTTTGATCAATTACATTTTTTGCTATGAAAATTATCTATATTTATTAAATCATAAAAATCAAAAAACTATTTTCATAACGCTTTCTGTGTGTTCAATTTGGTATATGAACTAGGTTGACAGCAAATTGCTCATGAATCAATAAGTCAGTCTCTAGGCTATATTAGCGTCCATAGCCCATGACATTCAATTCAACTGGGAAAACATTTTACTACTGCTCTTCAAACTTCATCTGAATCAAGATACATTATGTAGAATGGAAGAGGGGCCAGTTAGGATAAAACTGCACATTTGTTTATCTGACTCCATGAGATATGTACTCCATAGCTTTAGAAATAAACAGAATCAACCTACTCTAATTCTAATTCCAGTGAAACAAATGCTCAGTATTTAAACATAACTAGTTTTCTTTAGCTTCCAAGAAGAGTCGTGTTCACCAATTCCACATAGCACCACGCTGAAGATCCATCACGAGCTAAGTTTTCTCTAGTAAAAAAACGGTGCTGCCCTATGTGTCTCACTTTGTATTATCTATCCCAATGCAGTTTGTTATCCCTAGACCTAAATATAGATAATAAACAAGATAAAAAGAATGTAGTTACCATGCATTCATGCAGTCCAACAGGCATGATTTAGCCACAGTCAGAGGCCAAGTGAGAAAAAATAAGGGGGTGCATTAGCAAAATTGCTGCCCCTTCATGTTGCAACTAGAATCGTCTCAGTTTATTTCTCTAAACCTACTACATATACATGTATAATGCAATCTTGATAGCAAATATAATAATTACCAAAATATGCAAAATAATATTTAAGACATATATGTGTATGTTTGGCGACTGGTGTATATTGATACACTCTGTTTACTTGAAAAACAATAATAGCAAATGTGTAAAATTTGAAATTCAAATAGTTTTTCATAAGATAGGTTCAGTTTTGTTATCTTTCTTATAAGTGCAAGTTGGTTAAAAATAGAATCTTGAAATAGCGCTTATCAATTCATAATTTGATCAGTAAGCATGGAAAAAATCAAATAATCCTGTCAGTCAAACACTACAATTAATCGCCCTGAAAAAATCAATTTCAGTGCATTTTTACCATCTTTTAATTATGCAATTTTTTTCCTTTGCTTTTCTACTGTTCTAATTACAAACGTCCTAATGTTGACAAAATGACGAAAAATATCTTGCATGTAGTCTAAAAATTACATTTTTTATTCGTTAGAAAACAATATAAGCTTCAAAACAGAAGTCTATCTCATGCAATCCTTTTAAAATTAAAAGCATTAAATGTTTCCCTACCCTAATTCAATAGTAAAAATGTTTCTGCTAAAAGTCAAGGTACATAAACAAAAATTTAATTGACTTTTGATTCCTTGGCCAATAATATTGACAAATCAATATGATTTGAAAACTTCAAATATACATAAAAAGCCAATCACTGTTTATTCAATTGTGCCCATCAGTTTTTATTACACTATCAATTTCCAAATTTTGTATCAAATATTTTTCTGAGTATAAGAGCAAAATTCTTCTAGTTGCACATTAGACATAATTGTTTTAAAGAAGTTTCTGATCGTTCTGAGCTTACAAAGAGAACGTTCGCTGGAAGCAACAGCCACATGAATGCATGCGCTTCAACAGGAAAAAAGGAAATATGCATTTTCTATTAGGACTTTCAATAGGCTGAATTTATTTCTGACCAATTTTTGATGACATATCAAAATGATTGTTGAAAGAAAATAAATGATTCTCAAATACAAAGTAATACAAAGATGAGATTGAAACTTAATCAAACACAGCAGTAGTGTAAGGAAAGGGGTAGGTTTTTCAAAATTGATTTTGATTGGTTAAATCAAACCATTTTCGGCAAAAATTAAAATATTTTAAAAATGAAGGTCTATTTTTGAATATTTTAATAAATTTCTGTGGGGCTTCACCGTACTTTTCGTCACTTATTTGATCATGATAGAGATGTCCTCCTATTAGAAAATTCTGCATACGCCCATGAAACATAGGAAAGAAAACTGAGATTGACAAGGTAATGATTGGTATTTAACACCTTGGGTTATATTGCACCTTTTTTATTCTTCTATGGTATGGATAAAAATTGGTTTGACCTTCCAAACATTAATTGTATTCTCTGCTAGCAA
>CABFPE010000035.1:2041366-2053309 GCA_900660155.1 Hofstenia miamia | reverse complement strand
ATTGCACAACCAAATAGAACTTTTGCACAGGTTTAGATATCATTGTAGAATCACGGGGGTGTTTCTAGCGAACAATGAGAGAATACAGTTCAAACTATTTTTCTATTTACAAACACTTTGTTCTTTATATACACTGCTATTTACAATAAGTACAAATATTACAACAACGCAGACAACAATCCCTTTGGCTCTGCTGAATCTAGAACTTTTGCACAAGGTCTAGATATCATTGTATCACAGAGCAGTCCTCGTTATCGACAATCCAATGGAATGGCTGAGAGAGGAGTTAAAATGTTCAAAAAGATTTTCAGGGAAAATCGTGACTACAGAATGCCATTTGATGGACTACAACAACACGCCTTTTCTTTTCTGTGCATATTCACCATCTCAAATATTCTTTAGCCGGCGTCTACGTTCAACTGTACATATGAAAAGAAGTGCACTAATACCAAAAATAGTTTCGGAAATCCAATTTAAAAGAATGAAAGAAAATATAGATTATCACAAGAAAAGTCTTATAATCGACAAACACATAAATTTTCAAAAACTAAATGCAGAAGAAGGGTTCGTGTTGTATCATTAGGCAATGTAATTAACTCTTGAATAAGAATAATGAAATATACAAACAATTGTTCATTAATAATTTGTGATATTGGATTTCCTAATCGATTCTGTAAAAGTTTCAGTAAGATTTCTGATTCTATAAAGAAATTGTTTTCGTGGTTGAAAAACCAAATATGGCAAATGCAAAACAAACTTTTGGTTTTTCACATGCAAGTTTAATAATTTACTGAAATTGATTATTAAATATAGCAAAATTAAAATTACAAACACTGCTATTTCCCAAAATTATAATGAACTCCTCCACTATTCTGCATAAATTGCTATTTCAATTGAAAATTCAAAACTTTACCAAAACGTTAGCAATTGTAGGATAAGAACATTACAAAAAGATAACAACGGGTCAATTGCACTATTCTTGAATCTCATTTCGTTCATGAATAGGTCTATGCAAAACTAAGCTCTACTTCAACAGACAATCGCCTAAAATTTAAACTCATTTCAATTCATCCCACCAAGAATCTATAAATATTACCCATTTACACCCACCCATCACAGAGGTGCACAGGAACCTGTAATACAAAAATATGCGTGATTTTAATAGTCTTTGGTTTGACCTACAATATATTATTATATGAGCTATTACCATAATCATCAACTAAATCCAATGTCAATGTTTAAATGTGAAAAGACTTTAAGCGGAGATGAAAACCGAAAATCTATTGAATAAAAGTATGAGAATAAGGTAATTAATTTTTCAATGCCTTAATATTTTAGGTAGTTTGAGCAATTTTTGCAAAAAATGCATTGCTCATGAAGAAAATCTCAATAAAAATTATTAATGTAAATGTTCTACTGTTAGACTTAGGAATTATAATTGCAAATTGAATTGCAGTCTTTGAAATGCATTTTACTTGTTGAAATATTTATCCATTTTTAATACATGGATAACATTGTGGTGCATAATAGCGATGCCGCAAAATTTTTAACATGTATGCTGAGAATCGGCCTTCATGTTTACGTCAAAATGATATCAATCCATTAGACTACTATCTTTGCAAAATCATAATACTAGTTTCAATATGCAAAGAAGTCACATACAATTACAATACTGAAAAGTGAACAATAATGGAAAACTTAGCATAAGTTTAATATTAAAGCATTCGTGAATAATCTCATTCTTCGATTAAATTTGAAGGCAAAGCTTAATATTTGATATAGTTATTCCCCTTTCTCCTTAATAGTTTTGTCTTTGCAATAAATGCTTAGCTACTAAAACGTTTCTTATTAGTAGTAAGGTTTGCAATTTACATAGGGAAAATTATAAAGTGTTTGAGAAGATTTTGAATTAAAAATTTAAGATAGAATTCTAGTCCATACTTTGTCCAGATCAGTACAAAAAGCTGATTCGAATTTTCATTTTTTCAGCAACTAAACACAACTTCAAATTTATAGAATTCCCAGCATTTGTTGCAGGTGATTGGTAAAAATTTGTTTTTAGACCATATCCCCCATAGTAAAAGTACATCTCTGAGTTGCAAAAACATAAGGCAGTAGAGGTGACATTCTCGAAAGTGATTCGTGAAGTTTTAGTATTAATATTTTTCAATATAATTGTTCTTTCAAATATAGTTAAAACAATCTATGCTGTCTTAAAACCTAATCCGAAATCTTAAACTTGATAGCATTAAATCACATATATTTTTCTTTCTACATAAAAATGAAGTCAATTTATTGGGATAAATTCATTTGGGAATATAGCTGTATATGATGAACTTAGAAATTTCAAGTTTGACACATTTTCAATAGAAACTTAAACGAAAAAGACCTTTAACTTTACTAAATATTTTACTTAACTTAAAACCGTTTTACACAAGAATGAAAAAAATATGAAAACGCTTTCGGATATTTGTGTTATTTGGTCAATTTAGATATCGCAGAGACAGACGGGTAGGACCTCTATAGTAATAAAGTAATTACATCTGCTAGTAATAAAATCTGTCTTTATCACACAAGTTTTTCTCAAATACTATGCCCATTATCAAATATAATGCTTATTTATGAATTATTACGTGCATAAATTTATATATAAGGCATAAAGGTTCTTAAATTAAACATTTGATTTTTTCATTTTTTCAAAAACCTATCATCAATCCATTTTTCAAAAAAATATTTCTAATATAAAGTTACCCTCACCAATATAAACTTCATGAAGACGTGCATCACGTAGTTTCTTCCTATTGTGTGATAGTTATTTGAAAATTTTTTAATTGTAGTTTCTTTTCCAATGATGCTTTGAGTACTGGCAAACATCATTGAAAGAAACTGAACTTGTGACTTATTGAAATTAAATATATAATTGGCCTTAATGAATCAATTTACACTGCTAAGTAAGTGCAAATTAGAAAAGAGGAATTCTCATTAGTATTGGCAATAATGATTAGTTGATATTTTAACTGTTTTTCTAGAATTAAGGAAGCTCCTTAAATAATTCAAGAATTGTTTAAAAATAAAGAAAATCTACACGGAATGATTATAAACTATATATATATATATATATATATTATTGTGCTCAGATTTATGCTATGCGACCGGTTTCGATTTAAAATCATCGTCAATACAAATTTTGTGGTAATATAATTTACAATTCACTACATTTAATTTTGTTAAATATGCATACACTAAAAGATATTCAATATGTTGGTCGTTCTTTGTTTATTCATTAGTCTTTGTTCATTTGATTTCCTAATAATTAGGGTTTCAGAAATCTTAGTATTAGGTGTTCTCATAATGATCTTAAAATTATTGATGTTTGCTCGATGTTGGCGAGTATAAAGTTCGGAATCTAAGTGCTCTGTTAGATGTTCATTAACCCAAGTTTGAAGATTTCGCTTAGCTTCACCGAAGATAAGAATGGTGACATTCTTCACATGTAAACTTGTATACAATTGATAAAACAAGCATCTCTTGAATCGGATCTTTGTTGTGAAATATATCTCAGGTCTTCTTAGTTTCTAATATTGGGCTTATTCTTGTGTATCTTAATTTCGCATTAATTTTATTTATTCTTAAATTTAAGAATTTATTCGGAATATGTCATTTTATGATAAACTTACAAACTTCAAGTATGACACATTTTCAAATGAAACAAAGGAAAAAAATTTAAATTTATGAAATATTTTATTTAGCTTAATATCGTTTTACAAAAGAATTAAAAAATATGAAGTGTCTATCGGACTTTAATTCCATTTAGTGTGGGTTATTTGGCTAATGCACACTTCTCAGAGACAGACAGGTAGGATCAATATAGCAATAAAGTAATTACATCAACTAGTAATAAAATCTGTTTTTATTACACACTTTGCAAATATTATCTCCATTATAAAATAAAAAGTTTATTTATGGATTATTACGTGCATAAATTTATATAGAAGGCATAAAGGTTCTTAAATTAAAAATTTGATTATTTCAATATTTCAAAAACCTATCATCAATCCATTTTTCAAAAAAATATGTCTAATAACAACTTAGACTCACGCACGAAGAAAACGTCATGAGGACGTGCATCACGTAGATGCTGATGCAATCAAATAATTTAGAAACATATTACATTTAAAAACATAGAAATTACCAGATCAGATTTTATGTGAGAAGTCCTTTATGTTATTGTGAATAAAATCATTCTTATAGTACTCTAGTATTTTCTTCCAATTGTGTTGTGATACTTATTTGTAAATTTCTTAGCGGTAGTTTCTTCTCCAAAGATGCTATTCGCAAAACATCATTGAAAAAAGATGAACGTGTGATTTAATGAATTTAAACATGTAATTGACCGTATGAATCAGTTTCAACTGCTAAGTAAGTGCAAATTAGAAGAGAGGAATTCTCATTAGTATTGACAATAATGATTAGTTTATATTTTAACAGTTTTTCTAGAATTCAGGAAGCTCTTTGGTTAATTCAATAAAACTGAATAAAGAAATGCTAATATTTAGCCACATCGTCAATTGCTATGTTGAGGACCAAGTGTGAGAATGTGGTCAAGCATGTCAAAGAAATCACTGTCTTTGGAGGTTCGGAGTTTTAATTGGGCCATGATTTCAAGCCCAAGTCCTGTAAGCCATTACCTAACCCGTTCAAATTCGCAAAATTCGGGCCCAAGCCCTGTCCGAGCCCGCCATATCCAAAAAATCAATGTAAGATTTTTTGTAAGCAAATGAAATTGATTGAAGCTAACGAATGCTAAGTCAATTTCTGAGATAATTGCAATTCTTGTAGTCGTGGACTTACTCTTTAATGTATAATTAGTCAATTGAATATTATTAGTTGATATAATATTGTAATGTAAGAGAAAAAATATATTTATTAATTAAACTTTGAAAAATTATGTATCCGTTGTGCAGAAATTTCATACCCAGGCCCAGTCCGGGCCAATTTTATTTTTTGTGTTTCAGCCCTGTTGCAACTCTGTGGAGGTTTTGCATGCTATTTGAATACTTTGTCAACATATTTGATGATATTTTACTGTTATTTCTTTATCACCCTTTGAATTCTTGAACTTGCAAAATCAAATTTTTCATTCGTAAAGTTCTGAAGTCAAGCCTGATATTCTGTTCAAACAATTAATTCACAAAGCGGAACTTAGGGCTTCTAATTGACGTTCGCAATGAGCTTTCAAACAATTTTGGAAAAATAGTCAAAAAATTGTACAAAAAAACAAAGAAAATCTACACGGAATGAATATATTATATATATATATATATATGTGTGTAAGTGTGTGTGTTAAATTACAAGAATTAGACTTAATTAGCAACAAAGCAAACTTTATAAAGACGAATGATATACCAAAACTAAATATATATATATACATACGAAATATAAATTTTTGTGAAATACAAAGATTAGAATATACAAATATATATATATGCCTATACATAAGAAATATACGTTTTTATGAAATACATAGATGAGAACATATAAAGACGAATGATATACCTAACCTAAATATATATGTATACATACGAAATATATGTTTTTATGAAATACAAAAATTAGAATATACAAAGACAATGGATATATCAAACATAAAAATATATATGTAAACATAAGAAATATCAGTTTTTATGAAATACAAAGATGAAAACATATAAAGACGAATGATATACCAAAACTAAATATATATATATACATACGAAATATAAATTTTTGTGAAATACAAAGATTAGAATATACAAATATATATATATGCCTATACATAAGAAATATACGTTTTTATGAAATACATAGATGAGAACATATAAAGACGAATGATATACCTAACCTAAATATATATGTATACATACGAAATATATGTTTTTATGAAATACAAAAATTAGAATATACAAAGACAATGGATATATCAAACATAAAAATATATATGTAAACATAAGAAATATCAGTTTTTATGAAATACAAAGATGAAAACATATAAAGACGAATGATATACCAAAACTAAATATATATATATACATACGAAATATAAATTTTTGTGAAATACAAAGATTAGAATATACAAATATATATATATGCCTATACATAAGAAATATACGTTTTTATGAAATACATAGATGAGAACATATAAAGACGAATGATATACCTAACCTAAATATATATGTATACATACGAAATATATGTTTTTATGAAATACAAAAATTAGAATATACAAAGACAATGGATATATCAAACATAAAAATATATATGTAAACATAAGAAATATCAGTTTTTATGAAATACAAAGATGAAAACATATAAAGACGAATGATATACCAAAACTAAATATATATATATACATACGAAATATAAATTTTTGTGAAATACAAAGATTAGAATATACAAATATATATATATGCCTATACATAAGAAATATACGTTTTTATGAAATACATAGATGAGAACATATAAAGACGAATGATATACCTAACCTAAATATATATGTATACATACGAAATATATGTTTTTATGAAATACAAAAATTAGAATATACAAAGACAATGGATATATCAAACATAAAAATATATATGTAAACATAAGAAATATCAGTTTTTATGAAATACAAAGATGAAAACATATAAAGACGAATGATATACCAAAACTAAATATATATATATACATACGAAATATAAATTTTTGTGAAATACAAAGATTAGAATATACAAATATATATATATGCCTATACATAAGAAATATACGTTTTTATGAAATACATAGATGAGAACATATAAAGACGAATGATATACCTAACCTAAATATATATGTATACATACGAAATATATGTTTTTATGAAATACAAAAATTAGAATATACAAAGACAATGGATATATCAAACATAAAAATATATATGTAAACATAAGAAATATCAGTTTTTATGAAATACAAAGATGAAAACATATAAAGACGAATGATATACCAAAACTAAATATATATATATACATACGAAATATAAATTTTTGTGAAATACAAAGATTAGAATATACAAATATATATATATGCCTATACATAAGAAATATACGTTTTTATGAAATACATAGATGAGAACATATAAAGACGAATGATATACCTAACCTAAATATATATGTATACATACGAAATATATGTTTTTATGAAATACAAAAATTAGAATATACAAAGACAATGGATATATCAAACATAAAAATATATATGTAAACATAAGAAATATCAGTTTTTATGAAATACAAAGATGAAAACATATAAAGACGAATGATATACCAAAACTAAATATATATATATACATACGAAATATAAATTTTTGTGAAATACAAAGATTAGAATATACAAATATATATATATGCCTATACATAAGAAATATACGTTTTTATGAAATACATAGATGAGAACATATAAAGACGAATGATATACCTAACCTAAATATATATGTATACATACGAAATATATGTTTTTATGAAATACAAAAATTAGAATATACAAAGACAATGGATATATCAAACATAAAAATATATATGTAAACATAAGAAATATCAGTTTTTATGAAATACAAAGATGAAAACATATAAAGACGAATGATATACCAAAACTAAATATATATATATACATACGAAATATAAATTTTTGTGAAATACAAAGATTAGAATATACAAATATATATATATGCCTATACATAAGAAATATACGTTTTTATGAAATACATAGATGAGAACATATAAAGACGAATGATATACCTAACCTAAATATATATGTATACATACGAAATATATGTTTTTATGAAATACAAAAATTAGAATATACAAAGACAATGGATATATCAAACATAAAAATATATATGTAAACATAAGAAATATCAGTTTTTATGAAATACAAAGATGAAAACATATAAAGACGAATGATATACCAAAACTAAATATATATATATACATACGAAATATAAATTTTTGTGAAATACAAAGATTAGAATATACAAATATATATATATGCCTATACATAAGAAATATACGTTTTTATGAAATACATAGATGAGAACATATAAAGACGAATGATATACCTAACCTAAATATATATGTATACATACGAAATATATGTTTTTATGAAATACAAAAATTAGAATATACAAAGACAATGGATATATCAAACATAAAAATATATATGTAAACATAAGAAATATCAGTTTTTATGAAATACAAAGATGAAAACATATAAAGACGAATGATATACCAAAACTAAATATATATATATACATACGAAATATAAATTTTTGTGAAATACAAAGATTAGAATATACAAATATATATATATGCCTATACATAAGAAATATACGTTTTTATGAAATACATAGATGAGAACATATAAAGACGAATGATATACCTAACCTAAATATATATGTATACATACGAAATATATGTTTTTATGAAATACAAAAATTAGAATATACAAAGACAATGGATATATCAAACATAAAAATATATATGTAAACATAAGAAATATCAGTTTTTATGAAATACAAAGATGAAAACATATAAAGACGAATGATATACCAAAACTAAATATATATATATACATACGAAATATAAATTTTTGTGAAATACAAAGATTAGAATATACAAATATATATATATGCCTATACATAAGAAATATACGTTTTTATGAAATACATAGATGAGAACATATAAAGACGAATGATATACCTAACCTAAATATATATGTATACATACGAAATATATGTTTTTATGAAATACAAAAATTAGAATATACAAAGACAATGGATATATCAAACATAAAAATATATATGTAAACATAAGAAATATCAGTTTTTATGAAATACAAAGATGAAAACATATAAAGACGAATGATATACCAAAACTAAATATATATATATACATACGAAATATAAATTTTTGTGAAATACAAAGATTAGAATATACAAATATATATATATGCCTATACATAAGAAATATACGTTTTTATGAAATACATAGATGAGAACATATAAAGACGAATGATATACCTAACCTAAATATATATGTATACATACGAAATATATGTTTTTATGAAATACAAAAATTAGAATATACAAAGACAATGGATATATCAAACATAAAAATATATATGTAAACATAAGAAATATCAGTTTTTATGAAATACAAAGATGAAAACATATAAAGACGAATGATATACCAAAACTAAATATATATATATACATACGAAATATAAATTTTTGTGAAATACAAAGATTAGAATATACAAATATATATATATGCCTATACATAAGAAATATACGTTTTTATGAAATACATAGATGAGAACATATAAAGACGAATGATATACCTAACCTAAATATATATGTATACATACGAAATATATGTTTTTATGAAATACAAAAATTAGAATATACAAAGACAATGGATATATCAAACATAAAAATATATATGTAAACATAAGAAATATCAGTTTTTATGAAATACAAAGATGAAAACATATAAAGACGAATGATATACCAAAACTAAATATATATATATACATACGAAATATAAATTTTTGTGAAATACAAAGATTAGAATATACAAATATATATATATGCCTATACATAAGAAATATACGTTTTTATGAAATACATAGATGAGAACATATAAAGACGAATGATATACCTAACCTAAATATATATGTATACATACGAAATATATGTTTTTATGAAATACAAAAATTAGAATATACAAAGACAATGGATATATCAAACATAAAAATATATATGTAAACATAAGAAATATCAGTTTTTATGAAATACAAAGATGAAAACATATAAAGACGAATGATATACCAAAACTAAATATATATATATACATACGAAATATAAATTTTTGTGAAATACAAAGATTAGAATATACAAATATATATATATGCCTATACATAAGAAATATACGTTTTTATGAAATACATAGATGAGAACATATAAAGACGAATGATATACCTAACCTAAATATATATGTATACATACGAAATATATGTTTTTATGAAATACAAAAATTAGAATATACAAAGACAATGGATATATCAAACATAAAAATATATATGTAAACATAAGAAATATCAGTTTTTATGAAATACAAAGATGAAAACATATAAAGACGAATGATATACCAAAACTAAATATATATATATACATACGAAATATAAATTTTTGTGAAATACAAAGATTAGAATATACAAATATATATATATGCCTATACATAAGAAATATACGTTTTTATGAAATACATAGATGAGAACATATAAAGACGAATGATATACCTAACCTAAATATATATGTATACATACGAAATATATGTTTTTATGAAATACAAAAATTAGAATATACAAAGACAATGGATATATCAAACATAAAAATATATATGTAAACATAAGAAATATCAGTTTTTATGAAATACAAAGATGAAAACATATAAAGACGAATGATATACCAAAACTAAATATATATATATACATACGAAATATAAATTTTTGTGAAATACAAAGATTAGAATATACAAATATATATATATGCCTATACATAAGAAATATACGTTTTTATGAAATACATAGATGAGAACATATAAAGACGAATGATATACCTAACCTAAATATATATGTATACATACGAAATATATGTTTTTATGAAATACAAAAATTAGAATATACAAAGACAATGGATATATCAAACATAAAAATATATATGTAAACATAAGAAATATCAGTTTTTATGAAATACAAAGATGAAAACATATAAAGACGAATGATATACCAAAACTAAATATATATATATACATACGAAATATAAATTTTTGTGAAATACAAAGATTAGAATATACAAATATATATATATGCCTATACATAAGAAATATACGTTTTTATGAAATACATAGATGAGAACATATAAAGACGAATGATATACCTAACCTAAATATATATGTATACATACGAAATATATGTTTTTATGAAATACAAAAATTAGAATATACAAAGACAATGGATATATCAAACATAAAAATATATATGTAAACATAAGAAATATCAGTTTTTATGAAATACAAAGATGAAAACATATAAAGACGAATGATATACCAAAACTAAATATATATATATACATACGAAATATAAATTTTTGTGAAATACAAAGATTAGAATATACAAATATATATATATGCCTATACATAAGAAATATACGTTTTTATGAAATACATAGATGAGAACATATAAAGACGAATGATATACCTAACCTAAATATATATATGTATACATACGAAATATACGTTTTTATGAAATACAAAAATTAGAATATACAAAGAGGAATGTCATATCAAACATAAATATATATGTATACATAAGAAATATACTTTTTTATGCAATACAAAAATGAGAACATATAAAGACGAATGATATATGAAACCTAAATACATATGTATACATACAAAATATACATTTTTATGAAATACAAAAATTAGAATATACAAAGAGGAATGTCATATCAATTGTAAATATATATGTATACAGAAGCAATATAGGTTTTTTTTAAATACATAGATGAGAACATATAAAGACGAATGATATACCTAACCTAAATATATATATGTATACATATGAAATATACGTTTTTATGAAATACAAAAATTAGAATATACAAAGAGGAATGTCATATTAAACATAAATATATATGTATACATAAGAAATATACTTTTTTATGCAATACAAAAATGAGAACATATAAAGACGAATGATATATGAAACCTAAATACATATGTATACATACAAAATATACATTTTTATGAAATACAAAAATTAGAATATACTAAGAGGAATGTCATATCAATTGTAAATATATATGTATACAGAAGCAATATA
>CABFPE010000035.1:1960148-1979213 GCA_900660155.1 Hofstenia miamia | reverse complement strand
TTATGTGACTCTATGTTACATGTAGTTAAATTACTGTCAACAGCATATCTTCTTAAATGCGCGCTAGAACTAAAAAATTCTACAAAATAGTAAACAACGTTTCAACTCAAATATCATTGTGACTACGACTGCAATAAGATAAGAAAGCCAATAATTTTTCCTGATGACGTATTGAACTAGAGGTTGGTTTTCCCTAAAACTAATGCCTGCAGAAGATGCCCTAAAATGATTATAAATGATGCCAAGGCTTCTTTCCAAAGAATATGGTTAAACCCTGGAGCCTGTTACTGTTGCGAAAGTCTTGAAGAACGAAAATTCATACTTAAAATTGTGAAAGATCACAATCTCAGGTGTCGCTGGACGAGGAAAAGTACCACCCGGACTAACAGATTCAAGGTACCCTTTTGGAAATCATGATCACAAAAAGATATTGAGAACTTGGAAATCCATCATCTACACTGTGTCATAGAGACGATGAACGATATTATATTATCCTACAAGTGGCCAAACGAAATTGAAATGACCTATGACTTTCTCCGTGGCTTTCAAGTTAACATCATAAGGAGGAACTTTTGCAAGAATTCTAATAAAATCTCTCTTCACGGTAAAGAAAATTTAAAGTTGTGGAATGGAGAGTTGCTAACACTGAAAGGTAGTGGAAGAAGTGAGTTCGGCAGAAATATTAACTGCATACATGTAGCACCAAAGAAGAAAATTTCATAGAACCTGTTCATAAATTTTTCATAATGATATAAAACACAGTAAAAAATTATCGATATGTTTCCATCAAAAAAATGTAAGAAATTTGAAAAGATTTGACAAGTGGAGATGCAATAGGATAATCCCATCAGCGATTTATCCTTCGCATTGCACAATTGTAGAATACAGAAATTTGCATCACCCTGAAATTGACAATGTTTCCATAGTGTATTTCAAAAAGATTTATCATCTAGACCTCTAAGGCTTCAATCGGTTGGGTTTGAGCGGCCGATTGGAATGCCGGTCAAACGGTGACGGTTGAGTCCGGGTCAAGAATTGAGCTAAACCGGTTCTCACTAGTGTTTTGTGTTGGATATCTCCCATCGTTAAAATTGGTCTGTAATCGATTTGTAGTGCAAAAACTCTTTCATTTACACCAGTGATAAATCTCTTGATATTTTAGCGCCACGGGTAAAATTCATAATTATTTCGTAAAAATAAACATTTTCAAATCTATATCTGAAAAAAACTAATAATAATATACACTTCGAACACATAACTCACTTACATAATATTTCATTTGTAATAGATCTTTTCTTGAGGTTGAAGCATTTTTCATAGATGTGTTGGAGTTTCCTGACATTAAATATTCAATAATGTTTTTGCGAGTATTTTAAATGAACGTTTTTGATCGGACTTGAAAAACGGCTAAGATCATAATGCAGTTTCAAAGATGCATATAAATCTGAAGCGATACCAGTTTTTAGTTATTTCAACTGTGGTACATAACAAAATACCATTGTGAAATCAACATCTCTGGTACAAATGTTCAGAGGGATCCTTGAGATTTTGCCAAAATGCATTAAGCACATTTGTTAATTAATGATTCGTAAATTTATAATTTTACCACCAAATAATTTTTGTTTTTGACTGACGATGGAACAGTAAGTACCGAAAGGATTCTCAGTTAAGATTTTCGTTGTTTTTTCATAAAATATATATATATATATATATATATATATATATATTTGCATATAGCCAAAAAGTAGTAGAAACTGTCTTCCTTTCATCACTAAAGTTCTCTGCGTTTTGCTGGGGATGCGCCAACGTTTTGTATTATTTTAGTAAAAACCAGTAAATTTCTGAAAAGAAAAAGAAAAAAAAATATTTGAAGTGAGGCTGAATTGTGCAAATGAAGGAAATTTGATTTACTAGAATTAGCAACTTTAGCCTATTGCTTTGAGTAGTCCTATGAGTTTCATACAGCAAAACTAGCATTGTGCTAAATTTAGGCAAACTAGTCGCAATATTTTTCCTAAAGACAATAAAAATCATTTGTCGCATCTGCAACACTCATTAATGACATTTTTTAAATAATGGTTTCATATCTCTGGAACAAAACTAGATATCAACAAACAGTTTCAGATTCATTAGGTTCTCATAGTTTACTTTTTACGTTACTGTTTAAGTATTGGTGTCTCACAAAAAAACTGATACTCATGTCGTTCCTTCCATGGCCTGACCAAAAACTACGATTATGTCCTCAATTATATCGTCAATGGGAAATAACCTTTATCTCAGTTGAAACCCATGAAAGTGAAACTTCATGTCATTAAATTTCTGAGCGTTCCTTGCAAGGATTACACTGCTTCATTCAGTTGATATCCCATGGAAGTGAAACCAACTTAAACTTTAAAGCTCTTACAAGTTCTTGCAAATTCTATGCTAATGCTTGAAAGCAAATTCTAAGTGATATTAAAAATTCGAAAACATATACGTTCTTCATTTATTTATAAATTTGGAAAAATTTAATTAATGTAAATTTAAAAAGAATTTCAAATTATTATTAATTTGTTTGATGTATTGAAAACGAATTTTTTCTTACTTCTGACCACTCTACAGATGGTAATTGCATTCTGCAATTAGGATAATCCCATCAGCGATTAATCTTCCGCATTGCACAATTGTAGAATGCAAAAAATTGTATCACCAGTGCCTACTTAAAAAGTAAGCCATGGTATCACCCTGAAGTTGAAATATAGCTACTTATTTGTTCGACTGATGTACTTATGAAATGCAACCCAAAGATTCTTCTTATTTTACGGCACTACCGAAATGCTTTCAAATATTATACTGGAATTTGCAACGATTTGTAAAGAACTTTAACGTTTAAGTCAAAGTCACTTCCATAGGAAAGTAAGTAACCCATTCTCTTGCTTTTCTTATATTTTCCATAAGTACATGTAGTTATTCCTACCAATTAATAATATATTATGCATTAAAGCAGCAGATTTGTAGTATACCAATTAATAATATATTATGCATTAAAGCAGCAGATTTGTAGTTCACATGTTTTTTAAATATGAGATTATGCTTTTAAATTGCAATACAAATTTCAAAAGAAATGTACAGGTACCATGAAATTTAATAATATATTCTAATCCTTAGATTTCAAGTGGTCTGAAATCATTTTAATAAATGCAAATAAGCCCATTACTTTTGTAAAGCAAACATTTATATAATATAATACAAACAAGTGGGTTTAAGATTTAAAAGTTTTACATGATCACCATCAACGTTTGTAAAATCAGTGTTTTAGATCCACCAGAAAATATCTCTTGCAAAGCCAACTCTACACATTTAATCGAAAATGAATTCTTGGAAATTAGTGCAAACACGATTTCCAATCCTGTGTCAGAAATTAAATTACTTGATGATGATCTTCAATCTATCGATGCACAGAAAATAGAAAATACAAACACATCTGCACAGGCAATATTCATTATCAAGACTACGCGGGAAATGTCAAATTTTAGGTGCACAGCGAAGTGGCCACATCAAGAAAACGTGGTATCTTCCAATGTTTCTGTTAAAATTGACTGTAAGTTCTTTATTAATCCATTTTTATGAAATTTCATAGGCAGTCATAAACAACTTACCACTGAAATTCCTGAGAAGAAGAATCATCTTTATAAATAGTCCATATTTAATATATTTCAGCAAAGTTATGTTATACCACCTTGAGCTAAATTTAGCTATGAATTGCACATAAAACGTTGTCTAATGGCATGGTAAGTGGTGCATTTGAGATCATGGAGAAATATTCTTATATTTAATAGATTCATAAAACTATATATTACAACAATGTGTGTCACTAAAAATGTGCATTCTTATTATTATCACATTTTTATCCCTGCACCATTTCGAGGGGATATTTAGAAATAATCAACTTCCATTTAGAATGATTAAATTTCTCAATTAGGCATCAAAGACCATAATTAGAAACTGTCGTATAATATTTAGAGGTTAAAAATAGAATCAGAATTGAGTATTTATCCATTAATATCAGTAACATTCATTGTGAAATCAAAAAATGTTGAATTTGTCAAAAAGCAACCACAAACATCAAATTATATCTAAAAATCAAAAAACGGTGTTCAATTAGTCAATTAGCATTCAGAAATCATTAATTAACATTCAAATAGGATCAATTAACATTTATCAAAACTGCATGTATTTATTTCACATTATCAATATGTAAACATTGCATCATTACTACTAGAAATCTAGTGATGAATAATACATTTATATATGATGGAGCACAGAAAAAATATTTCACAACCATATGAAAGGCATATTGGCAGGTGATGATGGAACCAAGCAACATAGAAAAACCGTATTCATTACACTGTATGGATTATACGAATGGGTGTACATTGGGTTTGGCTTATGCAAATGCCGGCAACATTCCAATGTTATATCACCAAAGTTCTAAAAAATGGTGGTCACAAAGTAGAAAACGGAGTGCCAGTATACACCAATTACATCTTAGTAGCTAGTAAAATAATAGACAAAATCTAGAGAAATTGGATAAAACGCTCACAATACTACGCAAGTCTGGATTAAGAGTTAACGGAAATAAGTGTGAGATACTAAAGACAAAGATAGTGTTCCTGGGACGACAGAATGAGCATTGCATAATAAAGATGAAAGAAGACGCAAGAGAACTGATAAAAGATATACACCAACCTGAAACACAGAACCACCTACAGCAGATCATGGGTTTTTTCAACTACCACTGGACATTCATACCAAGGCTAGCAGAAAAATCGGCAAGAATGATAATCCTGCTAAGAAAAAACATACCATTCTCGTAGACATTGCAGGAGTAGGACAATTGTATCTCATAAAGAAAGAACTAGCAAAAACGCTGTCACTAGACACCCCAGACTGCTCAAAGCTGTTCATATTTGACTGTGATAACAGTACATGTCTGGCAAAAATAAAAAACAAAAGAGAGGAACCCGTACAATGGCTTAGCAGGAAACTGAGGGAACCAGAAAAAAACTATGGATCATCAACACTAGAGATGCTGGCATTGACAGAAAGCATTAAGAAATTTGGACATTTCTTGATCAGAAAGGAATTCCAAGTGTGAACTGATAACACAGGACAGAGTTAGTTGTTAGAAGAATTGAGAAAACTACTAGAGTTCGAATATAGTAAAAAAGACTGGTTTTTTTTAAACCACACAAGTGCTACACCTAGAAATGTCATGTAGTCAATTACTCCATTGTTATCTGCACCATGCTGGCGAGATGCTGTTTTCTGTGAGGAAGACACTGAAACCTAAATAAATTATCATTGGTCACCCATATGGCTCAAGGGTATATTATAGATATATTCAGTTATATACAGAGAAGAACTAACAATTTAGAGGAGCACAATGCTGATGAATATGGATCGTGGAAACAGATACTGTAAATGATAGTTACTTATGATGGAATAAGAGCTTAATGTTGATAGTAGAGGATTTCACATTATATCATAATTTTATTCAAGTCCCATTTCTTTGGGTATATAGGTACATTTTTGAAGCAATTTTTCAATAATTTAAGATAATAAATTAAATTGCTAAGCTAATGCTTTTTACTTCCTGTCAAAGAATTCATTGAAATTTTAGATCCCCCAGACAGAATTTCTTGTGATGCTAACACTACACATCTTCTAGAAGATGAGATTTTAGAGATCACTGCCTCTGCAATTTCAGATCCTGTTGCAGACATTAAGCTGCTTGATAGTAATGAACAAGCTTTCACACCACAGAATATATATAATACAAATTCTACATCAAGTGCAACATTTATCATCAAGGTTAAACGAATCATGTCTAATTTTATGTGTGTGGCAAAATGGCCATTTCAAAATAAGACAGTTTCATCAGGTGTCTCAATTAAAGTTGATTGTAAGTAACTTTCAAGTTATTAATTAAGAATAGCTGAATTTCATATAATGCTGATGAATATGGATTGTTGAGGCAGATCCTGTAAAGCATAGTTACTTATGATAGAATAAGAGCTTAATGTTGATAGTAGAGGATTTCACATTATATCATGTTAAATTATTTTTAAACAAACTTGTAGCAATCGGGTTTTTGCCTTTTGAAGTCCATTTTCTATTATTTGAGATAATATATAAATTGTCTAAGCTAATTCTTTTTACTGAGTTTTTAAAGAATTCATTGAAATTTTAGATCCCCCAGACAAAGTTTCTTGTGATGCTAACACTACACATCTTCTAGAAGATGAAATTTTGAATATCACTGCCACTGCAATTTCAGATCCTGTTGCAGACATTAAGCTGCTTGATAGTAATCATCAAGCTTTCACACCACAGAATATATATAATACAAATTCTACATCAAGTGCAACATTTATCATTGAGGTTAAACGACTCATGTCTAATTTTCTGTGTCTGGCAAAATGGCCATTCCAAAATAAGACAGTTTCGTCAGGTGTTTCAATTAAAGTTGATTGTAAGTTACTTTCAAGTTATAAATTCGGAATTGCTTACTTATATATAATGCTATATTAAAACACTTGTTTTAAAACATTAACAAACATTTCCTTAGTAATAATCTAACATAAATTGTGCATAAAGGCATGACTGCATAGAAGAAATGTTTAAAACAAATTGATATTTTATTAATCCCTTCACTTACAATGTTTATTATATTTCTGAACTTATTTCCTACAGAGTCAGGATCAACCCTCAATTAACTATATTGAAATATTTCAAGTATCAAACAATTTCAAAAATGAACCTTTTCAGTGGAATGGTGTTTGTGTACCTTTCTTGACCAATATACTTGTTAATTTTATAGCATGGTAATTTTTCAAACAGTTTGCTAAATTGTAGAGTTATATTAATAAGTCTATATTTTTTGGATTCATTGAGTCCACTGTTTTATATATTTGAGTAATATCTGAATTTTTTTAATATACTCAGGAATTAATTATCAACAATACATTGATTAAATGCAAGATGTAAATTTTCACCGAAAATATAAAAGAATAGTTTATTAGTAAAATTTGGGATATCATGCATTGCGATAGATTTATCAGTATTGATATTTTTTACAATATGAGCTAATTCACAATGTTTGCAAGTCTAAAATTTAAAAATGTCTTTTTTATATTAAAGTGTATTTTTGTTCCATTAGTTATTTAGAAAATTTAAAATTTCACAGACTTCAAAAAGCTTCACTTAATAAATTTGCAATGTTCTTACTGTCGGTAATTATTTCATTATCTTGCTGTAGTTGTTTTATGTCACTCTTAATGCCATTTATGCTGCAAATAATTCTGTACAAAAATTTCCATTTTCGTTTTGTTGTAGACAAGTTTTCAAAAAAGTGCAACGTTTTGAATCACATTTCTTAGTCATAAGATGTCTAAATACTTTTTTTGATTATTTATAAAGAGCCCAATTGTTTGTTGGTGCTGATTTAGCTAATTCACAAAGCTCTGCTTAATTTTTCTTGGGCACTAATTTGTTGATCATCTGCATTATTAATTGTAATTAATGTGCTTTTCATGACTGCCTGCTCCACTTTATTGGTGCACCTTTGTTCAAAGCTTTACAGTAGAAAGAAACTTTTTCATGTTATTAGATGCACAGATTCAAAAGGCATGATCCTTGCATTCAAAGTTATAAAGCTTTAAATCAATTGCAGCACTTATTTTGGGGCAGACGGAGGATCATTTTCCAAGCAGCATTCATTAATCAATCATTTGTAATTGAATTTTTAAATATATTTAGTTAGAGGCTTTGAGCATGCTAACAGATTTTCTAACAAACTTGTAGCTATTGGTTCTATGCATTTTTAATCTTTTTTTTTATAATTGGGAAAGTAAGTGAATGTTCCTTTTCTAAGCTAATGTTTTTACTGACTTTCCAGCAATTCATTGAAATTTTAGATCCTCCAGACAGAATTACTTGTGATGCTAACACTACACATCTTCTAGAAGATGAGATTTTAGAGATCACTGCCTCTGCCATTTCACATCCTGTTGCAGAAATAATGCTAATTGGGAGTAATGAACAAGCTTTCACACCACAGAATATATATAATACAAATTCTACATCAAATGGAACATTTATCTTCAATGTTAAACGAAACATGTCTAATTTTCTGTGTGTTGCAAAATGGCCATTCCAAAATAAGACAGTTTCATCAGGTGTTTCAATTAAAGTTGATTGTAAGTAACTTTCAATTTATTAATTCAGAATAGCTGAATTTCATATAATTTAAAACCCATACTACATGAAGAACTTTTGTCACTAATTTAGTCACCCAAATGACCAACTTTTTAGCCAATTTGTTACCAATTTCTGTTATCTGAATGAACAATTTTTGTCGCCACGTTTATTGTTGGTTTGGTATGCTACATTAGCAAATTTATTCATTTAATTAGTTTTAGGCAAAAGTTGGGAAATGTATGCTACACAAATGATTGTAGATGGCAAAAAAATTGGTGATAAAAGTTGTTCAATTTGGACTGTTACAACAACTTTATACTTCAGTTATTTCATTATAACATATTTATAAAGGAAATAGAAAAAATTCGCCCGTACTAAGAAATATTGCACCTGTAACATAGCAGTACAACTGAAATATTAAAATATTTTTTTAATATACTTATTGAATTATGCAGAAATTTTAACCTATGAATTATTTTTTCATGAATATTAAATTTTCGAATTTTTCAAATTGAGTAAAATAATTTAAATACTTCATTTCAAACTATGCTTTAAAATTGGTTGAAAAATTGAAATTTTTTATGCTCCAATTTTGAATGCAAAATACCTTCCTTGTATAGATCATATATATTTATCATGCTACAAACAGTTGAAATTGATGAAATCACATTATTGAAATTATGATTACAATAGAACTACCATTTTTGTACAGAATGGTATGTATTCTGTATATGAATTATTTATTGGAGAGCAGATTATCACTGTGTAATATGATAAAATTACAATTGATGTTGCTTACTTTGAAATTAAACCAAGCATTCATTGCTTGCAAAGTTTCAACAATACATTAAGTTAACAAAGCTATGCCATTATTTACTTCACAATCTATTAATACAAGCTGTTAATCATTATTCAATTACTCACAAAGTGAAATTTTTTTGGTTAACAATCGATTATTCTTAATGAGATGTATTTGGTTTCTATAATTGAGCACTGATATGCAAGTATACAGAAGAAATATGTAAATAATTACAAGTGCTTATTTAAAAAAATACTTTTTAAATTTTAGTTGAAATATTCTTTTAAAATGTATACAATTATAGCTTAAAATTGCTTAATTATTGTTGAAGGTGATAATTGGTAAAAAGATGGGGAAATATTTCTCAGACAAAAAAGTTATTTTATTGCATCAATGCTACACAAACAACTTTTGCCATTTAATTAATTAATGACTAAGGTTGTCGAAGGGGATGCTATATGAACAACTTTATTGTCCAATTTTTTTGTTCTATCACCAATTTTAGTTGGTCTGAAAGAACAAGTTTAGTTTAGAAGTCTAGATAATTACTACTGATTTTAGTTATTGCAATATGGTGCTACACAAACGATTTTTGTTAGCCAACAAAAATTGGTAACAAAACTTGTTTGTGTAGCATGGGTTTACTGTCAAAACACCTGTTAAAAAATGGTATTAACAAACATTTCCTTAGAAGTGATAGAAAAAAGAGTGCACACATAAATGCAGAAATGCAGAATGCATAGAAAAAATATTTGAGACACATGCCTTGTATTTTGTTGAGCCACTCACTGGCTACATTTTGTAATGCTTTTAAAAATATTTTGTTTACAGAGTCATGATCACCTCTTGAGAAACCATATTCAACATTTCTAAAAAATGTCTATGATCCATTCTGTTTGATTTTAAATACGTAAACAACTAACAGTGCAAAAGTGAGTATTGCTGAAGTTTTTAGGGAAAGAAATATATATTGTTTTTCATTATTACTTCTACCATAACTAAAGTCGATAATTTTTTCTTCATTAATTGAAATAAATTATGTTCCTTCATTGCTAAGAAATGCTTGAATAAAAAATTAATTTACTTCCTAGGGATACACTACTTTGTACCAGAGATGTACTTGCTAAATAATTAAAAAGGGGAATCTAAATTTGAGAAATAAGCAAGCTTTTGCAAAACAAAACTTTTGAATGAAGTTTGGATTAATAATGCTATTAATATGAATACAGCAAGAGGCATTTGAGTGAGAAAGTAACTGCTCAATGGGAAAATGAATGAGAAGATAATTCTTGAAAATCTTGATAAAGAAAATATTGAATTGTTGGCATTTGATGGCTCAGAAAATTCCTGAAAATCCAAGTCAAAACACACAAGATAAATGCTTTCTATCATAACATTTTATCCTTTAAGCTACTTTCTATAAAGCCACGTGTGAGACAATGAAGTAACTCTTGAAAAAACAATGCAAATTCTAGAAGATCTATTCTTTAAGGAAAAAGATTTTAAAATACCAGATATTTTTAAATAGTAAACTTATATTTTCTCTAAGACACAATAAGGAAAGTAAATCGACAAATTCAGTAAATTAAACTTTCTAAAAGATGTGAATATACACAAATTCAGCTTATATTTTAGTCTTTTATAATGAATTTCATATGTTACTGAACTTTTTCACAGATATGGACAAATACTTGATTTTGTCAATGATAGGAAAAATAAAGTAATTAATGATTTTTCATGTATATTCTTATTTGGAAATTAGGCCATTTCCGTCAAATTATCATTTCAAATACATTACATATTTCAAGGGATTGCTCTTTGAAGAAAATATTACATTCCTTAACTTATATATATATATATATATACTATATGTCTGCAACTACTTGATTTTTTGGTTGCAGTATTTGCATGATTTCACTTTTTGGGAATGCCTCTATGCACAACAATTTAATCATTGACTTCATTTGTTTTTCATATACTTCTCTGTAAATTCTTTTGACTATATTATCTTTCCACTCTTGCTTTATTGTGATCTCTACTAAAAATCTTTCATCATCTGTATCTATTCAGGACATCGTGCTGGGATTGCAACTACCCCATTTTTCCAAGTTTATTTTGTCTATCTCTTTTAAAGTTTTTGGTATTAGTGCAATCTCTGTTGATTGTAGCAATTCATTTTCTCTCATCACTTCTTCATGTGATTTGTTGATTATCTCTATTATTTCTATTAGGTATGTTCTTCCTTCCTTCATCATAATCTCAGATGTTTTCATCATTTTGGGTATGAACATTTAGGATAATCAGCTATATAAATCTGCATATTTTTCTTGATTGTCTCATTTGCCCTTGTTTTTCTTATTTTTCTTACAATTTCCTTAGTTTCAGCTTCCTCTCTTTTCATGAGGTTTCTTGGTGTAACCCATTGTTACTGTTTTATTGCTTTTAGTTTACTGTTTGTTGTAGCTCCCCACATGTATTTCTTGGTTGAGTCACTTAATATGTCTACTTTGCTTGGATAGATTCCTGTGTTGTTTGCTGTCTCTATAAGGCTTGGTCTTCCCAACAGTTGTTCTTTCATCATCAGTCTCATGAAATAATTTTCGAAAGTTTGAAGCACCTTTTTCATTGGTGACATTAATTTGATGTTTACTGTTTGTAGTATACATTTTTTTTACATTCACTGTAATTGGTGTGATTGAAAATTCACATTTCTTGTTTTTCATGATTGCTTTTCTTTCTTTTCTCATCATTGGTAGTACTAATTTTTTGTTTTCTGTTAAAGTGATTGCAATTATCCAGACTGATGTTCTGGCTCTTATCTCTGGTGCATATTTATCTTTGAATACCATGTTCTTGAAATCTTGTGTTGAACCCATTTCATGCACTCTTCCTATATCTTGTAGTACCTTTTCTACTGCTTTGTGGTACCTTTTTATCAGCAATTTGATATCTATTGTAGGCCATTCATCTTGGATAGGTTTATCTCCTTTTATGGCATTTCACACCTCTGCAATCTGTTTTAGATGTTCTGATGTTTGGTTCATGCTGCATTTGAGATATATATATCCCTATCTCTTCTAATTTGATTGCCATTTCTGTGAGTTCCATTGTTCTCATTTGATAATATAAGTTGATTGCTATTTTGGGTCCTAACGTTATCCTTTGTGCAGGTGCCATCAAATTTAGTTGCAAATCTGTCATTATGAGGTCTGATATGTTTTTGTTTTCATTATTTTCACGTTTGTCCGCCAGCTCTTTTATAAATTATGGTATCTTTTCTGCAGCTTTCTTGCTTACTATTATTATCATTCACACTTTCTGAATTTTCGCCATTTTTAATGTCTCATCTATAATTTTCTGTAATAATTGTGTATTCAGCTCATTTTCTTTGATAAAGTACGTTATCAGCAGATTTTTTCTGTCAAGGTTGAGCATCTGCAAGCATAAATTGTTCATCAAAGGTTATGTGCACCATGCTCCTGAAATATGGTCTGTTAATTTTTGTTCATGTTTCATTGGTATGAGATGATGGTGTTGAACATTGGTCTGTTTACTTTGTTGATTACTATCAGTACTGCTGATCCATCATTTTCTATTTCTTGAGCAATTGTGTGAACTTCTTGGTTTCTGGATGTAAGTTGTCATAAGAGCTGTATGTCATTCTTCTATTCACTATGAAATAGGGGTGTGGCTTCTCATTTCCTATTTTTGTCATCTGGCTTTCACAGTCTTCTGACCTTGATGATTGTCTTGATTATGTTGTATTTGATCCTGATGCTAGTCTACATGAGAATGGCTGTGTGGTTGTTCAGATATGTCCATTGGTGATTCATCACTATTTTCCTCAATATCTTGATCATTTAGTTGACCAAAGATATTCTTAGCATCTCTGACCTTTAGTTGTTGAAATGAAAAAACAAGTAATTATGTGTACAAACACACTCAAAAGTTTGAAAAACACCATAAAACAAAATTATGACATGCCTAAGATATACAAATAAAATCTGTCATGAAAGTTTCAATGTGAGAAATGCCTATAAAGAAAAAAATTCTTCATTTTAACACATTATTCAGTTTTTACATTGACTGAAATGGTAACTGTTGAATTTCTTCAAAATTGGAAAATTGTGTTTTAATGTGACTTCATTTCTTCTATATTGGAAATAAATTATTTATAGATTAATTCAATGGGAAAACTTCCTTGAAGAAGAATTTATTTCATTCTATCTTTTGTACCAGAGGTGGCTATCAATAAATTGTTTTATTTTACTAACATTATAGGTTTGTATCATCTGTCATTTATGTAAATGTATAAATGCCAAAAATAAAATTAACAATGTACAAAACATGCCATAATAATAATTGCAATTTTCCAACTTGTTCAGAAAGATATTTGTGTGTAGAATTTATTCTAGTATAGTATGATTTGAAATTTTCTTGATAGGAATAATTTGGGAAAATATTTAGGGTTATTTGAATTCAATGGTTATACAGTTTGAGAAAGTTCATTAATTAGTAAAAAAGTCATTAAAAATGGTTCCACTTACACTTTTGAACAGATAACCTTATCTGTGAAAAACTTCAACTTGTACGCATATGAATATACAGCTGTCACAATTGAATTTGACATTGCTGAAAGAAAGAGAAATATGCTGAAGGAATTCAAACTATTTGGTAAACTTTTATATAAATATATCTCTGACATTTCACAGCTTCTGATTATCTTGAAAATGCATTAATGCATTTCTGCAATATTATTCTTAGTTGGTTTTACCAATATTTCTTTTGAGAATCATTTTTTGATTTTTGATTTTTTAACAAATTTTTGCAGGTCTACTGCCTGATGTTAAATGAAATAAATTATAATATTCATTATAAAACAAAATTTTCTTTGGTTTTCCTTTTTCACAGCATTTCTTTAAATTGTATTTGTTAATTTTCATGTGTTTCTGATTTTGAATGACTAATTTGATAACCATTGACTTGTATGATATGGCATGAAATCAATCACAAGCAAATAAACATATCATGTTTCCTACACAATTCCCATGCAAAAAAAATGATGAAAAATCATTGTTCTTTCAACTCTAAATGAATTTTTGTGTATGAAGATCATTAAAAACTTTATCATTTTTTATTTTTAATGTAAATTTTAATTTTTTTTTGAGAGCATGCTTTTGCAGAAGCATGTATTTATTTATTTTTCAAAATTTTAAAATATATTTTTGTTTAGAAGTACATATTTTACAACTTTTACATTAAAAATTCAATCTTTCACATAAGAACAAGATTTTTTTAAATATATGAAAAAATTTTGAAACATATAATAAACATTAAAACTAAATTTAGTTTGTCAAAAATATTTGAACAATACAGAGTATATTGCAAAGAAGTCAGAGATAGAAATATGATGAAGTACTCAATTCATCATAACCACAAGAAATAAGCCTGCCAAATGCATTATATCAAATGTGAACTTCCTTTTTACAGTTATTACAACTACTTTTCTTCTCCCCATTTAAATCTTGGCCTTGATTAAGATATAAAATTAATACCTTTCAAAAATGTACTTTATATCAGCACTATCCATTTGAAATGTTCAGAAATATGATGACATCACTAACTTTGATGAGGTTATCAATTCTCAAAATTGGGAATTTTATGTAAATTTGTGAAATATTTTTTTTATCAGTTGTAATTGATGAATTAAATACAATTCATTCATAATTTATCAATTACAAATTTCCTCCATGTTTTACATATAAGCTAATAAAAGCTTTTGATCAATGTAATTTCAAAAAAATATACCTCCATGGATAACCTTGATTTCAACTACTATTAAGGATTCAAATTTGCAAATATACATTGTAGCTTAATATAATAATGTAATTCACACAAAGTACCTTTACAAAATTCAATTACTTTTAACTTTTTAAATGTTCCAATTTACCATTGTTTTAATTTAATGATTATACATAACTACTCAATCTAAAAATATTACTTTTAGCATTTCTGTCATTCTGTGCAAATAATACATTGTTTGGTACTAATTGAGAAGATATTGAAAAATCAATTACAACAAAAAAGATTACTACAAAATATAGACACATAAAAATTTGTTGTGGTATCCTGTTCAATGAAATTATTAGCTGATTCAAAGAAATATTAAAAGAAACTAATATTTCCAGCTGACATTTGTATATTATCAACTTGTGTTTAAAAATAATACAATTACTATTAGAATTTTAAAACTACAATGTTGAAATTGTTCACTAACACTAAGAAATAATAAATAAATTTAGAATTCAGTATTTATCATTCAGAAATAGTCAAGACATTTAGATATTAAAAGCAATGTTTTTAATTTGCAAATGCTGATCAGAAATAAAAAATTTAGATGGAGAACTGAAAAACATAATTCTGTATTTGTCAATTGACATTCATACAAAATCATTTATTATTGAAACATAATTAACATTTGTGTTGCTAGTTTGAAATTCTTAAAATGGGAAATCTTGAGGATTGCCATGGGGTAAATTTTTTTGCCACACTTCCACACCACAGCACAAGAAATGTAGAAAATCCACATGACAAATTGCACAACACTCCACAGGATTCAAGTCTTTCACATGTATCAATACAAATCATTTGTAGCCACTGAAGAATTTATGTATATTTTAACATACATTAACATACATAAAATTATTAAAAAATTTTAAAATATATAAATTATAAAATATTGAAAAACACAATTTATAAAATTCTCTCCAGGGATTCAAATACATCTCACAAAACGCATAGAACTTAATATATAAATCAGGTAACTCTTTAGGTGCATAAATTGACAATGATTTAAATTTCAAAATATACTTATTGACTAAAATTAAAAAAATTGCTTTTGGAGTTTGGTATATTTTTCATGTTGGAAATATTTCAAATACATACAACTAATATATGCACTCTGCTTATCTCAAAGGCTTTATGCTTAGACAAATTGTTTTCACCACACAGCTACTAAAATATGGAATAACATAGATTATGAAATTAAAGTTGTATCATATTACAAGAAAATCATAAAAAAAGTTGCACACATTTCTATTTAATAGACAATGCATACTTATCACTACACTGCACTCTCTCAAAATGTTGCATAGCACTAGAAACCCACATATGCATGCTCATACACATATTTATATTATATATTTTAATATCATTTTGTAAATACATGTAGCTTGTAGTTTGTAGTTATGTAATTGCTTTTTACAACACTTAATTTGCATTAATTTTCAATAAATAACCTTAACTTAGTTATATTCATTAACACTGTTTTAAAAGTTTTTGATTTGTGCTATTAATATTTTTATATCTTCTAAATCTTTTAATGATTCACTGTAAATCATTGACTCAAACAATCATTGAATCTCCATTCAAATTGCAATGAGAAATATATTTTTTACATGCACCTAAGTATAATAACTACTTCAAGATATTTTAAATCCATTCAGGAGGGACGTGCAAAAAGTCAGAGATTACAAGACAGCATGTGAATTTAGAGCAAAAAAGAACAAAGAGACTCGCCTCTATTATTTGGTGCATTCAGCTTGAGAACAGCTTTTTTAGTTTTTGAGCTATATGCGTTTCAAATTCTTTTCATAGGATTAAGAAAAATTGTTAAAAATCCCCAGCTGCTTAAGTTTAAACCAGCAACTATTATTTAAAATACATAAATTGTTTTAATATTACATATAGTGTTTGTTGTTGGTCATGTTGTTCTGTAAAGAACAGCAAATAATATATGAAATTGTGCTGCACATTTTGGGTGTCTTGAATTATCAAAATCTGCCATCAAAATCACAAATAAACATAAAGGAATTCCAAATATAGGATTTGCTAATCGTAATGTGTTTTGTGTATCTTTCATGGCCCACTGAAGGATTCGGCCAAATTAGATGCAGTAATATCTCCAAAATGAGTGGTCTTCTATTATATAATTTAATAATTTGATTTGGAAATGCACAAAAAATATATTATATTAAATATATTATTTTTAATATTTGTAAAAAATAAATGCATTTTAGAAATATTGAAAAAATAAAGCAAATAAAATCCAAATCAATGTACAGTAAACTATTTTTGTTTTAGGTGTTTCATTGCATTAAAAGACTTGTTAATTTTTTTTCACTTGTGACGTCTGTAGATTGTTAGAATATAAGTTTGAAGCAGTTAAAGCAATGAAGAGCCAAAGAGCATTAAATGATTTTAATACCAAAGAATTTAATTCTTTCATTATCTTCAAAAAGTATCTTTTTCCAGATTAAATGAACACAAAGTGAAATATTTGAGCTGTTCTTATAATGACTTCTAGGGTTTGCACAATAAAAAAGCAGTTAGTTTTATATTTAAAAATTCATCACTTGGATATCTGAAGCCACCAAGTGAGTGACAACAAAGTGGTTCATCTTCATTTGAAGATGTTATATTGCAATCTGAACAAGATCCTTTACTTGTAAGCGCTTTTTTATCAATGTACCCGAGTATGTATTTTGTGACATCATTAATGTAATCAGGTTCTTAATTATCATCAAATTCAATGCTAGGATTTTTACGAAATCTTTAATCGAATTTCTTTGTTCCATTGAAATTTCCTTAAATCCTGAGGATTTTAAATATTAGACTTCAAAAAAGTATTAGGTTTAATGATTTTCTATGTTCTTAGCAAACCATATAATGATATTAAGAATCTTCATCCTTAAATGACTAAAGCGTCATTCAAGCAGGTCTGATTTCACTTTTGAGATTAGGAGAAACATGAAGCCATTTCCTGTTATATTTTATTTATTCTTTAAACATTTGTTTACATTAAATCATTCCAATGAATAAGCCATTCCTTAAATTCTCCAAGAAATTGCAAGCAATCTATTTTACCATAAATGAATATACCTATAAACAAATGATCACTATTCATAGGGTTGTAAACCAAAAATTGAATAATCTGAGAAATGAGCGGTTGATTGAGATTGGTAATCTTCAAACTGCGGAGCAATGAAGTATTTCTAAAGCATTTGGATCACTCAACTTGTTATTTGTTGGATATACCCCCTCATTGGTCAGTTTTTATGCCATTTGTAGAACCTTATTGTAATAGAATTTTCATAATTGTAAAACTTTTACAATTTGCTCCCATGCCACTTTCGATTTTTCAGGTAAAAAATTTTTCTCTGTGTTGATTTCAATAGAATAACTAGACAGAGTAAACGTTCAATATCTATAGAGATTGGTGTTAATGCATCAATATGCCATTTTACAAATTTGCTTTTTAAATACTTTAGATATTTGATGAAAATACTACATTTTTAAAAATTATACTCATATACATGTATATGTATTGTATATGCATATGATCAAAATGATATTTGAAAAATATGTTCTTCTGTGTATACTGCTTATTTCTAACGCTATTCAAGCCTCATTTCTGAATTCTGTAGTCAAACAACTTCGTAGCCAACAGAAAAATACAGAAGCAAAGACTGTTCGACAAATTAACTTTTTTAACTTACACAGATTTTAAAAACAAAATTGTTAGCTTATTCAAAAAATATGACCTTTTATGAATGAATATTAAACTAATCAGCTCCAAACAGATACAGAAAAATTAATTTATAATTTATAATTTTTTCACCGAAGGCACAAAAAATCTAATAAATGACATAGAACTAAAGATAAATAATGAGTCAATAAAGCAAAGTGAATCAGTCAGCTATTTAGATGTGGAGATAGATAAGGAATTAACATTTGAAAAATTTCTACTGAATAAGATTCAAAAAATGACTGCAGACATTAGATATCTTTATCACTTACGCAATGTAATATCGAGCAATTATCATAAACAACTAATACATGCTTTCTGTTTGTCTCATTTTCAATACTGTTCCTTTCTTTTAACTAACCTAAATTCGAAACATCGTATGCTTCTATCAAACACATTTAATTGGTATATAAAAACCGTAAACTTTGCACAAAAGCAT
>CABFPE010000035.1:1931345-1948918 GCA_900660155.1 Hofstenia miamia | reverse complement strand
CGTAATGCCACTGAATAGTTGCGTAATGATTGCATTACGGAGCACGCTGCTAAACAGACTGTCCTCAGTGAGAGCAGACATATAATAATAATAATAATAATAATAATAATAATATTTATGTTAAGTTCCTCTATTCATAAAAAATATCCTATAAAATATACATGAAGAAAGAATATTGTAGTTCTTCTGATAGTTGATTTCCTCTGGCCAATGCAGAACCAAGGAAAGCATAGTTTCCTTCAGTAAGCTTATTGAAAGTTGAAAGGCTACAGAGCATTGTCATCATATGTACAAATATAACTTTACTCCCCTAAGACCTACATCAACCATGCTGATACAAAATTTGTTTCTGGTGATCAATATTGATGACAAGTAGCATTGCTGTACCTGAAGCAATGACTATTAATCCATTTTTCATGTTGAAATAATTTAGCAATAATGGTTGATTGTCTGAGTTCCAAAATTTTAGGTGTAAGAAAGTTCAGAAAGTCTTTGATATAGTAGTAAACTTTTTCTTACAGTAATTAGAATAAGTTTAGCATTGTAGTCTGAGGCATGAGCTAATGTAATATCTAATGGAAGATCAGGAGGCTGTTCTTGAAAAGTATGTGTTAGCATATGATTAACTTCAGTGTCTTTAAAAAAATATATCTTATTGAGGATTGTTCTTCAATCTTGTCAATAAAGATATTTCCACATCTTAAAAGAACTTTGGGTTGAGTCTATTTCCAATATTGTAGAATTTATCATTCTTTTTTATTGTATTTGATCATATGGTATCTATGACACCTGAGAATAATGCTATGCATCTATTTATGTTTGAAGTATTGGGTTCTGCAGAGATGGAACTTGTTTTGTCTAGTAATTCTACTGTCTGTGCATACCAACTAAAATTTAATATGATGTAAACTATTTGTATAGATCATCTTCAAAATACTGTTATCAGTGAAATTATTATTTAATACCACATAATCTGATAAATGAAAAATAAAGAAATTTTCAAGAGTTTTTTAAAATTTCAAAAAACAAAGGCATATCAATATCTGAGCCTTCAATGTAAATAAAATCAATAGATACTTGAGAATGTTTAGCAGCCATACTAACACAATTGAATTGTTGATGTAAATCACAAAGAAACAAATTATATTCTCAAATAAAATATACAATATTTAAAGAATTGTAAACCAAGTTAATAACTTCAATTGGATAATAACAATAGATATTAGGTAAAAGTTCATGTATTTCAGAGTTTTTATCAAAAGATATGTGAGTATTTGCACATTGAGAAGAATATTCCAATTTCTCATTAATTTGATACTTGTAAAAAATAAGAGTAATACATTTAGGACGTCTAAAAGCATCAATTGTGTTTGGTAGAAAATCAAAAGAGGAATTTTACCTTTTACTCAAATAAAATTTGTTTTTTTCTTTGATTTCAGGTGTAGTATTGGAATTGACAATGTAAAGAACTTTTCTTATAGGATACAGAATTTCAATTTCTACATTGATAAAGTGTTTTATATATTCCATGTATTTTTGAATTTTAGAATGGCCACTGGATTTATAATGACTGTTTGCTGGTTGAGACAAAATTTTAGCATTGTTGAGTTTGTAATTCTTGTCAGGCAATAATTTCACAATTTTGAAAGGACCTAACTACTCATTAGATAATTTATAAACTTGTTTTTTATTGGTTGTAATACCTGGTGTAAATACATGAACACTATCTACTATCTCATGAGTTTTCCAATAAATTTTATTATCAAAATTTCACATTTATCATACAGCTCATTTCTTTGTATTGTGTATCATTGCTTCATGATTTGAAATTAAATTTTTTATAAGATCATGAATGTATTTATCAACAGTTTGAGAGACATAAATTTTTAAGCATAATAGACAGTGGGGTTACTGTTTCATGTCCAAACATTGCTTTGAATGTAGTATTTTGCACTAAGTTATTATAAAAATACTATACTTTTTAAGGTAGGAGCACAAATTAATTCTAATAACGTTTTATTAGTTTTTTCTACCATACCATTAGATTGTGGATGGTATACTGTAGTATGTTCATGTAAAATTTTATATGCTCACTCATTTCTTTAAGCAAAGAGCTTTAAAATTGAACAACTTGATCAGTTACAATTTTATGCATAGGTCCTAATGTTAGCATCCAATTGTGCATAATAATAATGGCAACCCTATGTGCAGAGATAATTTTCAAACATTTTGTAAAATTATCAACCATTTCTACTATTTATTTAAAGTTATCATCATCCTTAGATAACTTTACATTTATTAATAAAATCATACTTTGTGTTTCACAAATTAGGGCTAATGAAATGCTTGTTACCAGTCATTTCTGCTTCTATAATACCCAAATGTCCATTTTTGTAATATTTTTTTTTGAAGTAACTGGGAATGGCAACTTTATTATTTTCAGATTTAGCATATAACAAATTGTTATCATTGACAGCTCAATGATAGCATTTTCATAGTTGAATAGTATGACAGCATCCTACTAATTTCACTTTAAATGAACTAGTGATTTATTACATAATAATTAGTAACAAGTGTAAATAACATCTTCAACTTTTTAATGACTAGTCAAGGACAAAATGCTTTAATTCTGTCCTGACAGAAATTCAAATGTGCAAGACTAACATCTGTTGTGAATCAAAATTCAAAACTATGTTGGTTTAGTTTGAAATTCAGATATTTACCTTTTTTGTTGGTGAAAACAAAAGACTGCCTATAGTGATTATGTCACAATCCCAAAAGAAAAAGGTTGACAAAAATTACTGAAAATCAGAAGCATTGAATTGTGCATAGTTAATCAATTATTTGATAATTGATTTTCAACCAGTTTTAAACTTTTTCTCCTTAGAGACTTGTTTTTTATACTCTAAACACAGGGTATTTTAACTTTTGTTTTCATGTTACTCTTTGGAATAAGCAATTTTGTATTTCTAATTTCATTTTGTTTATCAAACTATACTCAGTTTGAAGGTTTATTATGAATTATTATATAAGTTACTTTAGACTAGTTAAACATTTTTTATTTTGGTTTATTACTTTATATCTAGATTGATTTGTGCTTAATCATTTCAGACATTGAGATAGTAAACATTTTATTTTTAACCTTGATTTCCAAAGCTGTGACAGGATGTTGCTAACAGAGGTAATCCCATGTTATAGGCTAAATGATAGGGTTTTTGTTAGCATATGCAATCACTTCCATTTGCATATGAAACAACACTTTATTTTTACATGTTGAGTTAATAATTTTTAAAGAATGCTTGGGTTGGAAAGGATAGTTAAATACAGAATGAATAAATATAAAGATTTTGTTCTCTGTTTATATTTAATTATCATATGACAGTTATTAATTCTAAACCTTGTTTATGTTCAAATTAACTGTTGTTACTTTTACTAACTTGTGAAAGAATGTGAACACAAAGGCATTCTTGTTAGCCTCACCTAAGGTAGAGGCATCTATTCTGACCAAAATAATAGTGGTGCAAAATTATAAACATTTTATTTAGTGTAATTTTATTTGTACAACATTTATTTATAATCAAGGTTTATAAATACAGGTCAAAAAAAGAATTATGGCAAAAATGGCTCAGCAAAAAATTAATTGCTTGGCTTTTGGATTAAGCTAGCCAAAACAGAAATTCAAATTTGTAATTGATTGTCTGATTAGGTAAAATTGGTATTACAAACATGTAGGTGAATTTAGTTTTTTTATAGTATGCATGAAATTTTCATAATGAAAGAAAAGCTAAGCAGTAATAGAAATCATTATCAATAAACTTTTATCATATTTCAGTAATCACTTAATTGCATTTAATTAATTGGATCCACTAATGAAAATAGGTAGCTAAATTTCTATGTGGCAATGGTGGTGGTGATTTTGGTGATGGAAATTTAAGATCAATTAATGACAATACTACTTTGTGTAATTAATTATTGCTATGAATAATACATAAATATCTCAGTATGCAAATGGACTAAGAAGTCCAACAAGATGTGTGATTGTTCAACTTTGTTTGAAATTGGAATTTATTAATAACATTTACATTATTTAAATGATTGTTATTCTGATACCCTCAAATTTAATGAAAAATTGTTGTATCACCATTGATTAAAGAGGAGAGAAATAATTATGTTATCTAATTCTCATATTAGTACTAAATTACAAGTAGGGAAAAAAGTTAATGTTTAATTTACACTAGAATCATTGCATAAAGCAATCTAACTTGAATTACTACATGATAGAGTACTGTGTGTAGTGTTAAGCAAATTAACTGCAGGCATCATGTAGAGAGATGTGCTAGAGGAATTCATCTGCTAATGCTGCACCAGGTTGGAGTGAAGCTATTTAAATCAGCAGCAATTGAGAAACCTAAATGCAATTATATTAGTCACTAGCACTACTTACAGATACATTATAGATATATTCAGTAATATTCATGAGATACTAACAGTTTAGTGATCAGTACTACTAATGAAGGAAACATTGAAACAGTTACTGTCAAGGATAGTCAATTATAATATATTTAATACAAATATCATTGATAGTTCATGATTTCACATTGTTTTTGAAGTTAAAGCATTACTTGGATAATGTAATGTAACCATAATGAAGTAGTCACTCTTAGTTAAACCAAAGTAAGCAGTTGTAATCTCAATGCTTTGGTCAAGATACCTTATTATAATCACTTAGGTAAACTTTAGTTACTAACTAAATAATTAACTTAAGTTCTCAGTAGGAGTTGTTACTCAAAACTAAATTACAACTGCTGTAATAAAATGTTGTTAAAATCAAGAAATAAACAATGTAATGTTCTTTTGTTTTACATTTAAACCAAAAAAATTACAAAATTCATCAAAATGTAGTAAATCCAATTGTTGTTGAGTATATTAGAAAACTCCTAAGTAAAGTGACAGATATTCCCTGTTCTCCATACTATTTCTATCATTGTGGCTAACTTCCTCATGCTTTTCCAGAAAGTGGAGGCAAGGGTAGCTTACCTAGCTGATATCCTTGATAAGAGAATATAGACAGCTGAGGATTGAGCAATTCTACTGAATGTTTAGTAAATTTAGGTAGTGCTCCTTCAAATATTCCTGATGTAGACCTCCACAAAAGTAGTAATAATAGTTGTAGCTTTTGTTGAATGACTGTGGTTCTGAGGTAGGTCCAACTGGTGTAGAATCACTGTATTAACTATAGAGTGAACTGTATCATAGAACTTAATATCAAGGCAGAAGGTCACTTAGGTGAACATTAACTAGATCAACCCTTATTCTACCTAATTCCAGGTAATCAAGAAACATTGGTAATTTATCTTAGTAACACAGAGCAGAGCTATGATGGCGGATCACCTAAACAGTATCCAGTTACTTTAGTTAAGTGAAGGTTAACAGAGATAGACACAACATTGGAATAAATAGCTAGTATGCATACATCCCTACCCACTTAGAATGAAGAACAATAATTTGAAAGAATCATTTAATCAACATTAATGTTTGGTAGCAGATGCTACACTTTTCATATGCTGATTGATGGGGCAGTTTCTTCTGATGTTATTGAACCTCCAGGTGAGAACATTGTAGAACAACTCATATAATCACTTAAAGGCTATCATTAGTGTCATCATAGCATCTACATTGGATGTGTGTGCCTTGCTTGCATCTATCTGTGCCTAGGGATAAAAATGAACAAACACCTCTCTTAGTGACCTCATGTGAGTTGCATGATCTATGAAAAGTGAGCAAAACTCAGTGACTTGCTGCTGCATCATTTTGTCAGGATCTGATTCTTCAGCCTGTAGCATAGTGATGATTTCAATTTGCTTGGTTATGTCATAGTAATTGATAACAGTTTCAACATTGTCAATCCACATCAGGTCTCTGGAGGCTTGAAGTAGAATGAGTACTTGGGGGTTGGACTGCATGATTTGATCTTTGATCTTCCTCAATTGCTTGTGTAACAGCTGACCTATCTGAAATATGTCTCAAATTGTCAGTTTGCTGTCAATAAACACTCTCTTCCTGCTGTTGCTTTGTATTAGTTTGTCCAAGATAGCTGTATATTCAGGGGTTTGGCTAAATTTTTTTGCATTTGTAAGTGAATTTAGTTGATCTTCTCAGGTAGGTGAGCTGACCCCTTCTTTTTACCTTTCTTCACTTTCTATGGTTATAGTATTAAAGGTGTGGTGATGCAAGGAGAGGGGATGCAGAGCAGGTTTTGTTTTTTGACATATTTTTCTACACCATCTAAGTCTACTTTTCAATTCAGTACTGCAGTATAGATGGTTGCTGGGTAATTGATTTGAGCCTCTGTAATGGAATCCTAAAAGTTGGCTTTAAATCTGTATGGCCTCAATTGATCTATTTGTGCAGGTGTCAGATTGAGTAAAACAGTGGTACACTCTACATCCAAAGCCATTTATTGTCCTGGTGATTGTAGAAGTACTAATTCCTCTTTAGAGAACATTTCAGTAAGACACTATTTCATCATCCCTAGCACATCTTAATCTTTGTTGTCTGAAAAAAGTCTCTCTGGAACTACTAAATCACTAGTGAGCTCTTCTGGTTTGCATATGACCATCAAAATTATTTTTTCCTCTGTCATTGACCATTGTGGGGTTAAGTGAGGTGTGGCTGTGGTCTAGCAAACTTTTCTAGGTTCACAGCTTCTATCAATTCTCTAATTTTTAGTGACATTTGAATGGTGGAGGTAGCTAAGAGTTTTTATTCCTTGTAAAATTGTTTGGTGTTTTCATAACCTCATCAACTAAATTATTGGAATAATTTTTCCCTCTTTACTATCTTGACAAGGTGTCTCAGTTTTCTTATTGTAGCAATTTCATTGGTTCAATGTTGAAANGGCTATCATTAGTGTCATCATAGCATCTACATTGGATGTGTGTGCCTTGCTTGCATCTATCTGTGCCTAGGGATAAAAATGAACAAACACCTCTCTTAGTGACCTCATGTGAGTTGCATGATCTATGAAAAGTGAGCAAAACTCAGTGACTTGCTGCTGCATCATTTTGTCAGGATCTGATTCTTCAGCCTGTAGCATAGTGATGATTTCAATTTGCTTGGTTATGTCATAGTAATTGATAACAGTTTCAACATTGTCAATCCACATCAGGTCTCTGGAGGCTTGAAGTAGAATGAGTACTTGGGGGTTGGACTGCATGATTTGATCTTTGATCTTCCTCAATTGCTTGTGTAACAGCTGACCTATCTGAAATATGTCTCAAATTGTCAGTTTGCTGTCAATAAACACTCTCTTCCTGCTGTTGCTTTGTATTAGTTTGTCCAAGATAGCTGTATATTCAGGGGTTTGGCTAAATTTTTTTGCATTTGTAAGTGAATTTAGTTGATCTTCTCAGGTAGGTGAGCTGACCCCTTCTTTTTACCTTTCTTCACTTTCTATGGTTATAGTATTAAAGGTGTGGTGATGCAAGGAGAGGGGATGCAGAGCAGGTTTTGTTTTTTGACATATTTTTCTACACCATCTAAGTCTACTTTTCAATTCAGTACTGCAGTATAGATGGTTGCTGGGTAATTGATTTGAGCCTCTGTAATGGAATCCTAAAAGTTGGCTTTAAATCTGTATGGCCTCAATTGATCTATTTGTGCAGGTGTCAGATTGAGTAAAACAGTGGTACACTCTACATCCAAAGCCATNGGGTTGGCATTCTCTTACATAACAGCAAGTCCATATATATTAGTCTAGTTATCAAGATTGAGGGTGCTTGGTACATACTGATACGTAGCTAAGCTTCTTTGCATAAGATTTAGAAGTTTTCCATGCAAAAGTGCAAGTTTTCAATGTCATTGGGGATTTCTTTCTCCCAGTGAGCTCATAATATTAACACAAGTCTAATTCTTTTGAGTTTTGCAATGCAAAATGCTATTTCAATTTTCTCCATAACCCGAGGACCTTGCACTTCACCAACTTGCAAGAAATACACAATGAGTAGGTTGGTGAAATCAATGTTAACACATTCAAAAGCCTGGATATGTCTCCAATTGTTCATGAATTGACTAAAATTTGTGAGGTTGAAGTCCTCATCAAACATAATGTGTACTGCACTTCTCCAGTAGTGTCACCTAATTCCCTAAAAAATTTTAGAGTCATAGAATATTATTGCATTGACTTTGGGCCACCNGTGTCTCAGTTTTCTTATTGTAGCAATTTCATTGGTTCAATGTTGAAAAGAACCTCCACTTTGTTTGTTAATTTGTATCTTTGGGGCAGGTCAAAGAAATTTTTAATAGACCCTGGTCTTCTTTCCATCAATCTCTGGGTGTACAGCAGGGCATTTTTATTGTTGAAAAAATTAAATTTGGTTTCAGGTGTGGCTCCCCACATATATTTTTGTAGCACTTCTGAAAAAAATGTTCATATCTGGCATTCATATTCCTATTTTGTTACAAATGGGCATGGGAGAAATTTTCCCCATGAGGCTATTTGGCCCCACTAGTCAGATGTAATAGTTTTCCATCATCTTAATTGTTTTCTTGGTTTTTTTTGGTGATATAGGCAATATACATCTATGCAGCAACCAATTGTTTACTCACCATCCATGGGGCAAATGGTGATTTCATGTGTGCAGCATCTCACTAGTTTGTCTCTAGTGCTTTTGTCAATTGGTACCTTTAACTGAGGTTCTTTAGTTAGAAATATTGCCAGGATCCATATGGTTTGAATGTATATGTCAGGCACAGATAGTCCTGAGAACAATCTTTCTTTATAGTTTTTTCAATCTTGGATCTTGTATGAAAATTCCATTTTGTTGAGTAATCTCTCTACAGTTTTGTCATAGTGATCAGAGGGACTCCTGGTATCAATTGTGGGCCACTCACCTTCAGGATTTTTATCTGTTTTAATGTTTGACCATATTTCCTCTATCTTCTTGAGAGTTGTTTCTCTTTGAGAAAAGGAGAAACTGACTGAGAGGTCAGTTATGCAGGTTAGATGGGGGCATTTGGGGATCAATCATCTCTAGTGTCTGTGCTTGTAGAGCTGCATCAAGAATTAATTTCTGGTCAAATTCCAATCAGTGGGTTGGCATTCTCTTACATAACAGCAAGTCCATATATATTAGTCTAGTTATCAAGATTGAGGGTGCTTGGTACATACTGATAGGTAGCTAAGCTTCTTTGCATAAGATTTAGAAGTTTTCCATGCAAAAGTGCAAGTTTTCAATGTCATTGGGGATTTCTTTCTCCCAGTGAGCTCATAATATTAACACAAGTCTAATTCTTTTGAGTTTTGCAATGCAAAATGCTATTTCAATTTTCTCCATAACCCGAGGACCTTGCACTTCACCAACTTGCAAGAAATACACAATGAGTAGGTTGGTGAAATCAATGTTAACACATTCAAAAGCCTGGATATGTCTCCAATTGTTCATGAATTGACTAAAATTTGTGAGGTTGAAGTCCTCATCAAACATAATGTGTACTGCACTTCTCCAGTAGTGTCACCTAATTCCCTAAAAAATTTTAGAGTCATAGAATATTATTGCATTGACTTTGGGCCACCTTTCCTTGTTGATCTCAAACTGCATGATATCCACTGCACTGCACAATGTTTTTGAGTTGAATTTCCACTGCAGTTTGTTTTTTTTCATCAGATAAGCTGCCTTATATCAATCTTGTTGCCCTTTAGGTTGCAATAAAGAATGGATGAAGTATTTTGTCATCCACCCTAAAAAATTTGCTTTTCCTTCCTTCAGACCACATAGACCTAACTGTTGAGTGCAAACTGGCAGATTCTAAGAGTTAACACTGGGAGTTTCAGAGAGTTATTGAGTCACTAAGGGGTTGATTATGTTAATTAAATGATTAAAAGTTTGCCTAATTAAAATTTAGTTTATGACTCTATGTGTTGTCAGCTCCTCCTCAGCACGTGGGGGCATTTGTCTCCTTTCTGCCTTATGACAGATTCACTAGTGTTGTGGCAAACAGTGAGATAGACTTTGTTCATATTACACATTGTTTGGGTTATGTATTTATCTAAGTTTTCTCATGGTAATTTGGATACATCATGGAGAGAGCTACTGTCCTCCCTGCTGAACATAGCCCTAAAGGGGCTAACTTTGGTGGTAGTTTGTAATTTGATTGATTGATTGGTGCTATCCTATTTGTCTCATGATTTATTATCTAGCTCAATACACCATAAACATCTCAGATGTTTTCTTATCTTTCAGCTTACTAAATATTAGAATGTAATTACCATGCATTCATGTTAACTGCTTACTGTCTAAAGGTGTTTGATATTGAAAAACTTGAAGGAGTTACTCCCAAATTGTTGCTGGAGACTTAGGCAATAATTATAATCATCATAATGACAAAAAAATAAGGAAAGGAAGAAAGTAAATGCAATTGAGGTGAGATAAACTCTGTTGAACAATTTCTACCTAGTTGTTCATATTTATACAAAGTAATTATTACCTGCCTTTGTTTACAACATAAAATCATACAATCATGTTTCCCTTGCAAATTAGATTGAGCAATAAAACTATGTAGCACCAAATTGAGAGGACATTAATTTAGCATTGTAAACCAAACTTGAAATAAACTTATTACATCATGTTGACATCACTACTATTACAAATATTCTAATTGATAAAAATAAATGAAAAAGTCCCTGAGTGACTCTACTTTAGTATGGATGGCTGTGTTGTAAAAATAATCCATCATTTCAATCACTCTTCTTTAATTTTTTCCAGCTGCTCTAGAGAGTGCAAATCTGATTAATTATATTAAGGTTTTATTGAGCCTTTCTACTAAACAATTTGACTGCAGATAGTAAGTGGTGGTGAATTCATGTAGGATTTCTAATTCCCTCATGAGAGCTTCTATGAAGCTGCTCTGAAATTAAAGGACCACACTCAGTCAATAGTTTCTCCATGGGACCAAGTTTTAACACCAATCTTTCACAATTTTCTCTCCTATAATATTAGCAGTTGTACCATTTAACAGAATGATCCTGGCATACTTGGTGAAGTGATCTATTAATACCAATAAATACTTGCAGCCATCATTGTCTTTGGACAGCTGCTCAAGATCCATGTGACAATTTTGTTTGTTCATTCAGCTGTTCTGTTCTCTAATTCAGCTCTCTGTTCTGGGAAGTGACTATTTGATTGTAGTAAGCACTTTTTAAATTTGTCAAATACTTTGATTATAGACACCCAGACTCTGATGGTAATGTATTAAGCATTGAAGGTATTTTCTCTTTGGATGATTCCCAGGTGTCCCCATTCATGCACTCTTCTAAGTAGGTTGCATCTTAAATATGCAGGAATCACTAAATGGTTAGTCTGGCTTTTAATGTACAGAAGCCCTTTATATTTTAGTCTCCAGATATAATGCCTCAAATATTTATTGGTGAGGGGGCTTATCAGCATTGATGGTGTTTTAATTTTAGTTATGATCTAACAAAGCACTTTATCATGCTGCTGATACTTAATAATCTTTTGTTCACTGATCTCTTATTTGATGATAATCTGCAAAACTGGTTTACCTTGGCAGTCAGCATTCATTTTGGGCAGAAGATCATAGTCAGTGGTAGGTATAAACCCAAACTTTACCTTTTCACCAGTTGGTTTTCTCAGATCACATTTGTAACTTGGAAGTGCTGTCCAGTAATCAGCATTAATATGGAGATGACTGGGACAGTGCTTGATCAAAAATGAAAAATTGTTGAGAAACTCAATCCATAATGTGACTATGTTTTTTTAAACCATGCTAGAGCAATGTTGTCCAGTGCACAACAGATGGTTTTCCCAGTATACAATATCTGAACTTGACAAGAGAAAGCATCTCACACTTGGATTTCAGATGGTTTCAACTTTTGCCTGAAGTATTGTACAGGGCTCTCTATCCCATTTATCACCTGAATGAGTGCTCCAATAATGGCAATGGTGCTAGGGTCACAATCAATGATGAACTCCTTACTGTAATCCAGAGTATTGAGACTGGGGGTCTTCTCTAGTTCTTTCTTGATGTTTTCTAATTCCCCTTGATCTCTCTATGTCCATTTAAATTCAGTGCTTATATTTAATAACTTGGATGTATGTCTGGTTTTATCAGCAAGCTCAGGAATGAACATTCCATAGTAGTTGAGAAATCCCATTAATTATTGCACATCTTTTCTAGTATTTGGTATCTCAATCTTATCCAGGAAATCTTTTGTGTTGTTTTGGATAGAGATTTTTCCATTTTAGATGATGTGCCCTAGGAAGGCTACCTTTTTCTGGACTAGAGAGCATTTATTTCCATTGACCTTTAGTCCAGCACTGTTTAAAGGTCTAAAGTTCTACTAAACTTGTTGAGATGTTCCTTGAACATGAGACTCATAACCATAAGTCAAGGCAAAAAAGAATTGGTACTGACTGGCATCATATAGCATATCTTCAATTCTAGGTAGTGGATAGGCATATTTGATAGTAATATAACTGAGTTTCCTGTTGTCAATGTATAACTGATAATTTTCCACTTGCTTGATGAAGATGGTAGGAGCAGCATAGGGCTGTTACTTGCTTGTATAATTCCATTATCAATTAGATTGTATAATATCTTCTCATATTTCTCCTTGAGGTTTTCAGGTACTCTCTGTACAGGAAGATGAATTGGTTTGTAGGTAATTGTTTTGATGGCTTGTTCTTCTCCAATACTGATGGAGCTACAATTAAAAACATAGCTGTGCTGATACAGCAAATCAGTTAATGCACTTTGCTCCTTGTGGTCTAAATGAACTTGAGAATCTGATGAAACAGTAGGTATCTTATTTTTTGGTGATGTTTCACTGAGATTATGAATGACAGTAAAGATTGAAATGCAAGCACTGGGGACACTCTCCATACAAACAGGCACTGCTATAATTTCAATGCAAGTGTGATCTAATTTGACAGGAAAACCAGAACTATTCACAACTGTAATGCTTCCAGTATCCACTGCACTGTCTGGTGATTATTATATCTCTATTACATTCATTTTTTGTGTAGAGAGTAATTTGCCTCCAGTGGCAAGGTTTAACAACTAATGATTCAATCACCTTAAAAGAAGTCTCTTTATCAGCACAGCCATTAGTTGAGTAGGAGTGTAACCATCTTTAATTGAAATTGTGGTGTTACCATAATCTATGGTGCAGTCATTCCTTTCCAAAAAATCACTTCCTAGTATGATGTCATAAGGGATTGGATGGTCATATATATCAACAACAACCAGGTCAACTTGAAAAAATTCCTTATTGATCTGAGTCTTGAGATCAGGGATCTTTCCTTTCAAAGGTATATTACTCCCTTAAGCATCAATCAACTTGATGGGGGGTAGGAGTAGTACAGGTCTGGTTCAAACAAATCAAGTTACAGCATTCATTGCTAATAATAGAAGCTGAGGCCCAAGTGTCCACAGTAGCATAGTGTAGCATCATCCACATAAATCTAAAATAAGCTGCAAAATGTTGAGCAGAATGGAATAAGATCAAAGAAAAGAAGATTAAAAATATTGTAATCAAATCAATTAGAATAATTTAGATTTATTTGTATTATGCAACCAAGAAACAACATGTGTCAAAAAAGAGAGATTAGTATCAGTCAATAAAAACACTTTTGACTAAACAAGGGGCAAAGTTGCTTCCATTATTTTTAGCTGCCATCTTGGCAGAAGTTTAAATTTGAATCAACAGGTACTTTTCTGAAATTACTATAAATAGATTAAAAACCTTGTAAGAAGTTGATAAAAATTTTTACTTTGAATTCTTATTTTGTTCTACTTTAATGGTTTGAATATTTAATATGATGTTGAGCTAATTGAGTGGTGCTAGTAGTGGTCTGGATCTATCACTGAGAACGATTCTAGGGTCCCTGTGACAGATCACGAAAGTGCACTTAAGTTAGGTGTAGGGGTTTTCTCTCAATTAGCCAACTAGCATTTCTTTACTACATGTACTAGAATAATTGATTGTCAACAAATGGTTTGATGAACTGAAACTTACGAAATATATTAATACTATATTAGATCTAAATTTATGACCTATAAATGACTGATAATGTGCCCATACATGTATTAAATTATAAATGTAAGTTAGGAAGCTGCTCAGAACAAATATATTTAAACAAGCTAATATATTTTGGTAATGGCTACATGTAATATTTAACAAACAGCTAGTAACAAGCCAGGTTACAAATAGATAGAACACTTTCACAAAATAGAGTTTAAGTCGAGTTGTGCTGTGCCTTGAGTATACAGTGAGCTAGGATATACACATAAACTGTATCAATTGAGCTGAGATGTGGCACTCAACCAAATGGATGAAATGGTGAAACTGGATGTGGAGATCAGCTTTGGGCAGATGCCCATCAGCAATCATTGGATAGATTACCACATGGCTTCATCACCTAAATAGTGCATGGTTAATTCTAGTTTACATAAGTTAACAGAAGCAACAAGTCAAGCAGTAGGTAACAAATAAATCCTTACCTGCAGTAGCACAACTAATGTTATACAGTAACAGTAGATATATAGTGACAATGCCTGGTAGAGGATATTACATGGCGACCATGACAGCCAAGAACAGCAACTCTAAAGAAGAAAAATTCAGTGGAACTACCTGCAGACAACAACAAAAGCTACAAGTGAAAGTGGGAACAAGCAACAAACAGTTACATGGAAAAACAACTAGTTAATAGAGAGAGATACCTAAAACCAAACAGAAGCACTTCACTAGGATCCTGGAATCACAATCAAAAGGATGGAAGACCACTACAAACCAGAAAGAAAAAATGACAAAAGGAAAAAAAGGAAGTGCAAAGAAAACTGCAATTAAGGCAGTGACTCCCAGAACTATAAGATCATCACCATACTTTGGTGAAAACTCAGCCAGAGACATGGAATTGGAATCCCTCAGTTCACCCCCTGAAACAAACCCCCCAGATACAAACCCACAAGACATAATGGATATGCTAAGGAAGAGCCAGGAAAATGAGGCACTCTTAAAACATGAAATGGAACAATTAACTAAGAAAGTCAAAGAAATGGAACAACTAAACGAAATGATATTGAGTGGAATTAGATTAAACATGGAGATGCATCTAGATGAACAAAGCCAATTATTCCAAAATGAGATCAAACCCCTCACCCATCAATTATCAGAGTCCAATAAAAGGTTTTTAGAACAAAACCAACAATGGCAAGAGAGAAATCAAGAACTGGAGAAAACAAACAGGCAACTAATCAAGGACAACAATCTACAGGCAAGAGAACTAGAACAGCTGAAAGATAAATTAAGACTATTACAGCAGACAGAAGAGGAAAATAGGAGTAGTATGCAAACTCATGAAATAGAATTTCAGTCCAGAAAGGAAAGTGAACTGTAGGCACTGCACATACTGGCCTGCAAAGAAGTGACATACAAGGAATCAGACAGAGACTCAGACTTTGAGAAACAGAAAATCATTAACAAAATCACAAAAGCAGTGACTACACAACTGCAAGAAAACCTAAATATGAGGACTCAATCTTACCACAATTGACAGCCAGTGATACGATACCTTGCAAAGCAACACTACCCAAATTCAATGGAAGGGTAGATGGTTATAATCCAACTTTTGCTGAATGGCTACAAATGTTTTAATTAACAATGTTGGAGCATAAGGTGAGCCAACAGGCAGCAGTGGCGAGACTCCTGTTGTACCTAACAGGGGCAGCTTCCCAACATTATTTGCTCTTAGACACAGAAACTACCAATTACAAATTGGAGATTTTATGAATTACTACAAGAATGAAAGCTTTAAAAATCAATACCAAATCATTCTAAACAAGATGAAGATGAAGAAAACCAATGATATTCAAAATTACATGCAACATGTTGAATGATTGTTAATGCTGAGTTCAAGAGAAAACAGATATTCTAAATATGATTTGTTCTCACACATTTGTAAGGGGATGCCCAAAAGCATCAGAACACAGTTCAAAATTAAATGAAATTAAAATGAAGAGGCTTACTATGACAAAGAGGATGTACTACAAACAGAAGATGAAATCAACAAAGCATTGCCAACTGACAAGGAGTCAGAAAACTAAGTAGAGCACTGACTCATAAGAACCATGCATCAATAATGATCCTGACAAACCTCGACATGATGAACATGATAACAATAGCTATTAATGGAGTAATGATGAAAGCAACAATTGACACCAGATCAGCAACATCCATACCTACTGATGAATGTGCTATGAAGTTGGGATTCAAACAGGAAGACTTGAACAGTTGCAATAAGAGACTAATTAATGCATGATGAGATTATATTGATATGAAAGGAATGATAAATGTAGTACAAATGAGAATCGTGAATACAACATTTGAACAATCTTTGGTGGTGGTGGTGGACACACACATTAATCTGTTGCCATAAGAAGTCATATTAGGCAATGATTTTTTGACAAAAATTGTATGTGTTATTAACTATGCCAACAGAACCATAAAGGTAAAAGAAGAAGAGATTTAGATTGAAGAAGAACAAGGGAAGCAGAAAATAATTACATTTCAACTGCAAGAAGACATCCACCTACAGCCACATCAATGGAAGATGCACACAATCAAGACAGAGGACACTGTAACAGCTGACATAATGCTGTATGACAACAAAGGCATCAACACCAAATGAGTATTGATGCCGTCTAGTGTCTGTACAATAAAACACTGAAAGGGAAGAATACTGAACCTTAATGCTATGAACTGGAACATTAACCTGAAAAGATCTCAAGTAAGAATATATGGGAAATACATTAAAACTAACATCAGACTCATTTGGAAGTCAATGGAAGATGACGACTGAGCAAGTAATTTGCATGGTTGATTCAAGGACTTGCAAAGGAAAATGGATAGTACTCCACATGGCCAATTCAAGGGTGAGTGGACAAACACCATTGAAGTCGCTAGTACTCCCAAATGCCGACTCAAGGGATGAAAGCAGAAGAAGAACACCTGAATTAAACAACGAAGACTACCCACATCTAGAAGAACAGGAGATCATGCAACTGAGGACACTGTTAGAAAAACATAAACGTATATTCAACTATGGAGAAATAAGCATAGGGCAGGCAGTGGGCAAAAAGCATAAAATAGTCACACCAACAGACAAACTGATCAAACTGCCAATCAGAAGGGTGCCCAAAGAGATGAAGGATGAATATAATCACATACTGGAAGAGTTAATCAACAACAAAATTATTTGGCCAAGTGAGAGCCCATATGCAGCACCAACCATGTTCTTAAAACAGGGAGACAAGTATCATTTATGCATTGATTTTCACAAGTTGAATGAAGTGACAAAAAAGGACTCATATCCCCTACCATGGATAGAGGACATGCTCTATGAAGCCAGTAAGCACAAATACTTTACAACACTAGATTTATGCAAAGCCTACTGGCAAGTAAAGATGGAAGAGGACGACATTGAGAAGACAGAATTTATAACTCCATATGGGCTATATGAATGGATATATATGGCGTTTGGACTCTGTAACACACC
>CABFPE010000035.1:1915985-1930781 GCA_900660155.1 Hofstenia miamia | reverse complement strand
TTGGCAGGAGCAGGAGGAACTGGACAATAATCAAAAAGAACTGGCGAAATTACCATCCCTCAACACACCAGACTATAATGAACAATTCGTTATTAGATTGTGACGTGAGCAAAGTAGCAATCAGAGCAACATTGGGACAAATAAAAAACGGAAAAGAAGTACCCATTCAGTTTTTTAGCCACAAACTGAGGGCAAGTGAAGAAAACTATGGCTCTACTAAGGTAGAGATGCTTGCATTGATTGAGAGTATCAAGAAATTCCAACACTTCCTTATTGGTAGAGAATTCAGAGTATGAACAGACAACAGTGGATTGGCCTGGTTAAAAAAGTTCTCCAGGGATAAGTCTGGAATAATGTCATGGTGGATTGAATGCCTAAACGAGTTTACATTTACAATCAAACATAGGAAAGGCACATTGCATAACAATGCAGACTTCTGGACATCACTGCCAGAATACAAATTGTGGGAAATGTAATAGCTGTGAACTTTTTTATATATACAATATTTTTACATTAATGTCAACACATCAACTGCAACATAATGAATGTTCTACATGCAAAAAAATATACCTTACTCAGATTATATCTTCAGCTGTATCATATGTAATGGCAAATTGCATTGGGAGTCTAAATGTACTGGCTTCAAACCTCATGTTCTTGATGCACTAAAGGAAGCTTGAGATAATATCCTGCTTTGTTGTAATGGCTGTTCACAGAATGGTCAGGAAGAAGCACTGGTTACTGATATTGCCAAATCATGTACTGGTTGAACAGTCAGTAGAGATAGCCTCTAGCAAGATAGATTGGTAGTGCTAACCAGCGAGTTACTTCACCACCCCAACCACGAACTCCCCCACATAACAATCAAATTCGTAATAGCAGAGTGGCAGAACCTTCTGAAAAGAAATCAGCTGAAAGATGTACTATGGAAGAGAAGTCAGTCTGTGCAATCCTTGGGTTTTAGAAGAACGTGAGGTCGAGGACATCCGCGATCTCAGAATTATTGATATCCAGCGTATTGGCAAATTCAACAAAGATAAATTGCGAACACTATTAATAACCCTCAATAGTGAATGGACTGTTAAGAAAATAATGGCCAAAGCATTTTACCTGAAAGACTATGGTAAGAAGATTTATCTGTCATGTGACTTGTCTCCTGAAGACTTGGTAGTTGAGAAGAAAATTATGAAGCAACGCTTGGAACATATTCATGATGGAACACAATGAAACCAACTAAAAATTCGCAACTTGCAACCTTTCCTGGATAATAAACAGGTTCTGATAAATTGACTATCCGAAAACAAAGATATTGCCAAGTTATTCCTCAGCAATGTTCAGTCACTAAGACATAAAACTGACAAACTATATTCTGTTATTTCTCAGTGTAATTTCCCCAAACTAATTTTACTGGTTGAAACGCATTTATCATATATGATTCCTGACTCTTGTGTACAGCTTCCCAATTATAATATTGAATGTCTCCATCGTGGCGATAGACCCGGTGGCGGTGTTATGATTCAAATTGAACAAGGTATTCCTTATGATCACCTCAATCCGTTGTTGCCCGAAGATATCAGTGAGTGGCAAACTGATTTTGAAGCTCTCTGGATTGTTGTCTCTCCCTTTAAATCTCTGCGCAATATTAGTGGTTATGTTGTTGGCATAATCTATCACCCACATTGGTCGAAAGTGGAGCATGATAAAATGACGGCATATCTTCGGTGTGTCCTTAAAGATGTGGAACTGAGGTTTCCCAATTACGCTGTTCTCTTGGGAGGCGATTTCAATGAACTAAATACTCAATTCCTGGTGACCGAGTTCCGTCTAAAACAGCTGGTGAAGTTCCCGACCCACCATACTAATACACTTGACAAGATATTTGTATCTCATTCCAATCTTTTTGAGAGTTGTCTCCAACTTCCTAGTATTGGCGGCTGCCACCACCTGTCAGTGCTTCTAGTCTCTAGCAACCTAAACGAAGTAAGTAAGAAGGAATCCTGGATATGAGATGTTAGTGAGACTACATTAACCTCATTTGGTAAGTCACTGGTTTCTATCAATTGGTATGAAATACTTGGGTTATATGACACGTTTATCGAGCAATGGGATGCCTTCTCAAACATCATGGCCAGCATGGTTAACTACCATTTCCCTTTTAAGAAGAATACAAGGTTCTTGAATGATAAACCTTGGATCACTCTGAAACTCAAACAGCTGATGCGCAAGAAACAAGTTGCCCTCTGATCAGGTCAGCTCATTAAGTTCAGAAAATTACGTAATCAAATAAATAGGCTCATAACGACTTCCCAAACATCATATTATGATAGATGTGTCAGGAAGTTGAAGTATGACAAGCCATCTAAATGGTGGTCACATATCAAAACTATGTGTGGTTCTAATACTAGAAATGCGAAGTCACTGGCTATTAGTGGCAATCTAAAGGAGCTGACGGCTCCACAACTGGCTGATGAAATCAACACTCAGTTTACTGATTCTGTTGCTCACTTTGTCCCCCTTCAACAAGGTGTTGTATTGGGGGCCTTTCCTACTCTTCTTCATATCAACGAATTATTGGTGTACTACATGTTGGATAAGCTTAGTTCCCGGAAAGCTTCGGGACCTGATCACAACCTTAATACGTTACCAAATTGGATTTTGAAACGCTTTAGTGTTGAGCTCGCTCTGCCTATTTCGTTACTTATCAACTCATCGCTCAACCAGTGTTGTGCTGCACCATTTACTGTTGCTGATGTTACTCCGATTGAGAAGAAAAAACCTGTGGTTTGCCCTCTAACAGACTTGAGGCCTATTTCCTTTACCCATTCAATAGCTAAAATTATTGAGAACGTCATCATTGACCAAGAACTTAAACCGAAGATATGTATCGTCCTTGATCCAAAACAATATGGAGTTGTTCCCGGTCGTTCCACCCTAATGGCTCTTCTAGAAATCACTCACCAATGGGTCTCTCAGCTTGAATCGAAAGACACTTACCTTCGAATTTTTCTCTTTGACTTTCGAAAGGCGTTTGACTTTGTCAGTCACCCCTTGATATTAGATAAGCTCTGTCGAATAGGAGTAAGTTGTGCTACTGTTGCCTGGATTCGTTCGTTCTTGACCAATCGCAAACAAAGGGTGCACTTACCTGACAGTACATCATCTGATTGGAAGCCAGTCATTGCAGGTGTTACCCAAGGTACCAAAATTGGTCCATGGTTATATGTTCTGTTTGTTAATGACCTATTGCTTCACTGGAGACATCACACCAAATTCGTCGATGATACCACTGCCTGGCATCTTATGCATAGAAATAGTGTTCTGGATGATAATAATGTCGTAAATCAGGTCCAAAACTGGTGTAACATCAACAGCTCCGAAATTAATGTAAAGAAAACCAAAGAGTTGACAGTTTCATTCCTAAAAGACTTTGAAATGCCTCCTGAAATCTTACTTAATGACAGCACCGTTACCCGGACGGATTCTGCTATGTTGCTGGGCGTGACTATCCAACATAATCTCAAGTGGGACCGACATGTCCATGTTATTATTAAGAAAGCATCAAAGAGACTCCACTTTTTGAAAGAGCTCAAACAAAGCCAACTGCCAACGCCTGACATCATCATCATATACAATTCTCTAATTAGATCTGTATTAGAGTATGTGTCTCTGCTTTGGCATCACAGATTAACTGCGACCTTGTTGAACAATATTGAGTCAATTCAGAAGGGAGCTCTTAAGATCCTGTTTCCAAATCACCATTACACTGGCAGCCCCATCATTGCACAACTAGGGTGTCCAAGTCGTTCGTATATTCTCAAATCAACCGAAGTTATGACACTTTCTATGGTACATGAGGATACACATTTCCAGATCGTCAAGCAATCATTCCTTTTTTGTACCTATGTCACCTTTTTCCCTTTTTTGTATACGTGTACTATTATTCAACCTTCGGGTTGTGAGTACTTAAAAAATAAAAATTTCTTTCTTTCTTTCTTTCTTTTATGCAGTGAAAACAGACTAAGAGAAGAAGCAATTCCAGTTCTTGCCACACACTGAGTACAAAGGACTGCCAGAGATAAATGTGAACAAGAAAGGCCAAGCAGTACTACTGATACTAATGAGGGAAGAGATATCTGATCAAGAAATAGTAGATAAACAAAGAGATGACATAATCTTCACTGAAATCATAAAAAAGATAGGAGAACCTCAGACAACACTATCCAAAATAACAGCAGGATATTATGAATGCTACAAATGGAAAATTAACAGGAACAGATTATTATACATCAAAGCTAGCAATAACCGGATTGTGATACCTGACTACTTTAAAAGAGAACTGATATGAAAAATACATGAGAAGGGTCATCTGGGAATTACACAGACAGAGAAGACATTCAATGCAAGGTTCATAATGACAGCCATAAGGAAAGTCATTGAGGATATCATTAATAAGTGTATGACATGTCTCCTTAATAATAAACAACACTTTCCAACACAAAGGGCGCTGCTAGAAAAAATTATCACAACTCAACCTAACAAAATAGTCCACATAGACCTGGAAATGTTATCAAAGGATGCAGAAGGCTACCAATATCTACTAAGTATGTGAGGATTTTCCCAATGCGGAATATCACACACAGCAGAACTAGTATTAAAGGAATGGATACTGTGACTTGGGCTGATGGAGACAATTATAACAGACAAGGGGCTCCAATTTGAGAGTGGACTTTTTCAGGAAATGGCAAAACTCCTGGAAATCTCAAGTGAGTGAACAACCATGTATCATCCACAGGCCAATGGAGCAGTGGAGCAACTCAATCAGATATTAATCAAGCTAATCAGAGTAGCAACAACAAGGATAGGGGGAAGCAGATGGAGAGAAGTCATTGAAATGATTAAATATTACTATAACACCTCATTGCACGCAATGAGTGGAGTCTCACCATTCAAGGCAATGTTCAGAAGAGAAGCAGCAACCCCACTTTCAATGCAATACACCAACTACAGTGGAAAGTTGGACAATGAATATGTAAAACAATTGAAGAACCAAATCACAGGGATTCACAAAATGATTTGCCACAACCTAAAAAAATCAGCAGTGAGGCAGCAATGCAATTACAATAAAAAATCTATGGTCACACACACAAAATAGGAGATAAGGTATATGTGTTTACACTGATCAAACTCACAGACACACATCAAGTTCAGAAGTTGAAAACAGTATGGTCTGGCCCCCACAAGATAACACAAACACTACTGAACAATGAATATATGTTAGACAATAATAGACTACTACATTTTCAAAACTTGAAGAGAGCAACAGCAGACATTGAAGAGACAAAGATAGATGACAATGCTGAATTTAAAATATGCCGAATTAATGGCAATGAGATTATATACCACATGTATGATTTAGATAGTGTACATGAAGAGGAATTCGATGATGAATACACAGTTGAGATCAGAGATGATGACCAGAGCCAAAGAGTGCAGCCTCAGAGGACAGCAAGAAATAAACCTATATATGACCCTGAGACATGGGATATAAATTTATTAACTGCATTTAGGAAATTAGAAGGAAATGATGCACCCACAAATGAGGAAGAGAGTGCGCAGAGCCCAGCAGACAGAGGAACTCTCAACAACAAACAGGAGAAGGAGAGTGTGAAGAAGTTCTCAAACCAGATGTCAACTCAAGAGCAGAAGGGATGAGAACAAAGAACCAATAAATAGACGACGTAGAGTGAGAAGGCGTCCTAGTAGTCCTCAAGGCCAATTCAAGGGCAGAGAGACCAACAGACAAAAAGCCTCTCCCACCAGGGATCTGCACTGCCAATTCAAGGGCATGCAGAAAACTGGTCACAACTCAACTTTTCCTTCCCAAAGTCCAAAACCCAATTCAAGGGTGGTGAGACACTGGGAGTTGCAGGGGAAGGTGTAAGTGGTGGAAGAACCATGGAGATGCAGAAGTGATTCAAGGCTGATGTTATCCCCACTGGAACCACAACTGGTCAAGTGCTGATAGGAGTAACTGTGAGCCAATTCAAGGGCAAATCAGTAGAAACTATCAGTACAGATTCACAGCCCTTGGACTGTGAACCAAGCACCAGCAAATTACCATTAAGGATGACCCAACTACACACCTCCTCGGAAACCACCTTGGAGAGAACAATATGATTTGAAGAAAGAGAGAAGCAGATGTCTAAAATTGATGGAGAAACTCTACATCCTTACTTTATTGGAACATCAAGAATGCACTATAATGCATTCACAAAACTATCCCCAGAAACAAAAGCACATATATGGAAAGCCACAAAAATCAAAGGAAAAAATCTACTGACAGTGCTTGATGCCAATAATAGACCAAAAGTAAATGTAATCATCAGCTACCCACAGGATATGAATGAGACACTGGAAAGACCATATATGCAAAGCACAGTGCACATCATATTTGATGATGATTTTACACTGGAAACAATGCAAGCCATAATTGCATACAAAGACAAAATAGCTGAAATACCGGAAATTAACATAGACAAAGAAAATCTTACAATTATGCATGTACTGAAACAAAAAGAATACACAAAAAACATCGAGAATGGAGGGAGTGCAGAACATTAAAGTAGTGATTATCACAATATCAACAAACAAAGACATCCCTGAGCACTTATGAGAAACATGTATGCTAACAAAAAAACACCTTCCAATGGGAAAAAACATCAAGAACCACAACAATCCCAGAATTAATATGATTTGATCTACAAATAGATTACTGGGCACAAATCTACAGAATCATGGTAGATCCATGCATCACAATTGACCTCTACAGACAAACAAAATGATAGAGCTAATGATAGACACAGATGGGATAGAAAAGGCCAACACACTATTCATAAAGTGCAGTCTGACACAACAACAAGAGCATCTACAACAAATCCAAACAATATGGAAAATTATGAAACTACAACAAAAAGTAGAGGAAGGTTGGCCAGAAGTAAAAATCAAAGCACCATCATGAAAATTTCACAAGTTGGTAGAAGTAAACAAAGCCTATGAGCTCAACATGAAAAAAGATTTTAAACAGTTACTAATTGAAGAGAAAAATGCACCAGAGATACACTACAGAACAACAGCATGGACACTAGCAATATTTACAACTGAAGAGGCAGAACTGAAACTCCCAATCTCATGGCACACCCGACATAAGTTAGCAAAAGCGAAAAAGTATGAGATAGCAATAGCTCTGATAAACATGCAAATGAAAAACTGGCTACTAAAAGGTCCCACAGGAAAGCTGGAGTCACGAACTATATCAGAAAAGCCAGTACAAATGATGGAAAAGAAACTCAGCCAAATGATAACAAACAAAAGTCTGATGGGAAAAATGTCAATAATAAGCATTGCTAACAAGACAGGGATATGCCCCAGCAAAATTAAGATATTCAATGAACCAATGAAAAAATATATGTGGGAGTGATATCTGAAACACAAATAAAACAACTGGAACATCAACCATGGTTAACAACAAAGAAAATCATTAAAAGGAAACTAGCATGCACAGACAAAATCAGAAAAACGTTAGTACACAAAGATGTGCACAAAACCCTTGATCAGGAAATGGAAAGAGATGAACAAGACAGCCCACAGTGTACATTCACAAAAATCAGACAAAGCATGGAAATGATGAAACAAGGAGGTATAACGGAACCAGTGGAGGTCTGTGGAATGGCCATGAAATCTCGAGCAGAGATGATAGAAGAAGAGAAATTGTTAACATCTTCAAGACTACTATTATCTCTGAAAATGCAGATGACAATTGACAGGATAAACATAGAGAAATGGGGAGAAATCAGCCCAGCAAGAACAATAGAGTGGATAGACACTGATGATGAATGGTTCCTAGTTGAGATCAAAGTCACCAGGGAAGCTAAAGATATCAAAGAAAGAAACTTATAAAATATTAGAGAGCAACAAATGGTGGCAACAATGATGCTCATGTTCATGGAAGCATTTACACAAACAGAATTGGAAGAGCTACTGAAACCATACAATCAATTAGCAGTAGATGTTGAATGTATAACAGCAAGAATAGACATCAAAGAAGAAATATGACTAAAACTAAGCAGAAGGGGATTAACACAAGCATTCTGGAACACTATCCTGGAAGCTAAGATGAACTACCCTGCCACGATAGGCCTGGAAATGGCACCAACTATGGAAGGCCCATACCCACACATTGAAAGGCAAATAGAAACAAAGATCCTGATTTGCACACCACCAGAAACTATTGTGATACCAATGGTCCTCCCATGATGGAGATTACCAAAAGAAATCAAAGTTGTGAAAACATTTCTGCATGAATACAAATCATATGTGAACATGGAGAAGAAGGCAAAAGCAATGGTAGAGCAAGATGACTATAAAAAATCAAAGGAGATAATGCTAAGAAATGACAACAGAGAGACAGTTTACATTGAAGGCACAATAATGCCAGATCAACTGTATACACAAGGGAGACCCATTAACATACAACTGCAAGATCTTAGGAAAGAAATAGAATATTGAACTCCAAGAGTGATAATGCTATTCTCCAGGGTAAACAACATTGTATGGACTGACATCTGATAAAGAAAGTACTGCTATTACAATGTCACACAAAAAAGTCAAAATTGTTACAATGATGCAGATCAACAAGAACAATCCTAACAACATAACTGAGCAAGAAGTGAGAGACAACATTAGCTTCTTCTACAAAGACCTAGCAAATACCCACAGCTTACAAAAAGTATTCATGTTTTTCTATCCCAACAATCAGATTAAGGAAGATTTAGCCCATATGAGCAGAGCTGATGCACAAATGACATTGATGATAGGAATTAGAGAGATAAAATTATACCACAAATACTATGAAATATTCTCACAGAAAATTAATGAACTACAAGAGATTACACTGATAGCAGAGGACATTTGAGAAGCACAATTCCTAAAATATGCTAACACAGTAACAACAGAATGAGAGGCCGTCCTCAAGATGACAAAACAAGTCAAATTCGAGAAAACCACGTGGGCCAATCAACAGGCTGAATCAATAATCCAGAAGGTGGATACCTTAGTGCATGGAGAGTGAGCTGTGCTAAAAATAATGCAAGCTGAGGAGGGTGTGTAGCATCATCCAACACAAATCTAAAAGAGATGATTAAAAATATTGTAATCAAATCAATTAGAATAATTTAAATTTATTTGTATTATGCAACCAAGAAACAACATGTGTCTAAAAAGAGAGATTAGTATTGGTCAATAAAAATACTTTTGCAAAATGAGGGGGCAAAATCACTTCCATTATTTTCAGCTGCCATCTTGGCAGACAAAAGGTTTAAATTTGAATTGACAGGTACTTCTCTGAATTTACTATAAATAGATTAGAAACATTGTAAGAAGTTGATAAAGAATTTTATTCAGAATTCTTATTTTGTTACAATTAATGGTTTGTATATTTAGTACAATGTCAAGCTAATCAAGTGGTGTTTAGTAGTGGTCTGGATCCATCACAGAGAATGATTCTAGGGTCCCTGTGCCAGACCACGAAATTGCACTTAAGTTAGGTGTAGGGGTTTTCTCTTGGTTAGCCAACTAGCAATTCTTTACTACATGTACTAGAATAATTAATTGTCAACAAATGGTTGGATGACTGAAACCTAGGAAATATATCAATACTATTTTAGATCCAAATTAATGACCCATAAGTGATAAAGTGACCATACATGTATTAAATTATAAATGTAAGATAGGAAGCTGTTTAAAACTAATATATTTAGAAATGCCAATATATTTTGGTAATGGCTACATGTAATATCAAATGAGCAGCTAGTAACAAGTCAGGTTGTGAATAGATAGAACACTTTTACAAAATAGAGTTTAAGTCGAATTGTGCTGTGTCTTGAGTATACACTGAGCTAGGATAGGGTACACATAAACTATATCAATTGAGCTGAGATGTGGCACTCAACCAAATGGAGGAAGTGGTAATACTGGATGTGGAGATCAGCTTTGGGCAGATGCCCATCATTGATCATTGGATAGATTACTGCATGGCTTCATCACCTAAATAGTGAATGGTTAATTCTAGTTTAATTAAGATAACAGAACCAACAAGCCAAGCAGTATGCAACAAGTAAAATCCTTACCTGCAGAAACACAACTAATGTTATACAGTAGCAATAGATATACAGTGACAATGCCTGGTAGAGGATATTACAATCATGTCTCTTGTATTGTCATACATACATATCCACCCTTTTTTGATTACTCATCCTAGAAATATGATCTTTTCTTTCAGTATGTCACATTTGTTACCATTAATTTTCAGGCCTGCTTTCTGCAGGATTGATAGTGTTCATTCCAGTTTTTCCAAGTGTTCCTTGATTGTGTCACTAGTCATGATGATATTGTCAATATATGCATTTACTCCATCCTCCATCTTATGTTTCCTGTTTTTCAGCACCTTCATTATATATCTTTGAAATGTTGCCGGCACATTACATAGGCCAAACACCATGTATATCCATTCATATAATCCATATGGAGTTATAAATGCCATCTTTTCTATGTCTTCTTCTTCCATTCTCACCTGCCAATACGCTTTGCATAGGTCTATTGATGTGAAGTACTTGTGTTTACTTGCCTCATATAGCATGTCCTCTATCCTGGGCAGTGGGTATGTATCCTTTTTCNTTAATTCATTCAGCTTCTGGAAATCTATACATAATCTATGTTTTTCTCCTTACTTCACAAATACTGTTGGTGTGGCATATGGACTTTTGCTGGATCATGTTATTTTGTTGTCAATTATTTCATTGAGTATCCTACTAAATTCGTCCTTCATTTGCTCTGGTACTTGCCTTGCTGGCAGCTTTATTGGCTTGTTCAATGTCATAATGATCCTGTGTGTTTTTCCTATTGCTTGTCCCACACTTATTTCTCCATAATTGAATATCTGTTTATTTCTCTCCAGCACCTCTTGAAGTTGTTGTAATTGTGCTTCACTCAAATGTTGGTATTCTTCCTCCTACAGCTTGGGTATTTTGTACTGATCCTCTTTGCTTGCGTTCATCCCTGTGCCCTCAAGTTAGCAGTGTGGAGCACCTCTTGTTTTTGTTTGTAAGTCCTCAAGTTGACCATACAAACTACTCTGCTCATCAATGTCTTCCATTGCTTTCCAGATAGCTTTGATGCTTGATTTGACATATTGTCTGAATATACATACATTCGTTTTCTTCATGTTGATATTGTGATTTGTTGCATTTAGTATCAGCACTTTCCCTTTTCTGTTCTTTATCACACACACACTTGATGGCATTGATACTATTTTTGAATTTATTCCTTTGTTGTCATAGATCATTATATCTGCTGTTATTGTCTTTTCTGTTTTAACTCCATGCATTCTCCATTGATACAGCTGCAGTTTTATGTCTTCTTCCAGTTAAAATATTATTGTTGATGGCTTTCCTTCTTGCTCTTTGATCTCAATTTCCTCTTCTCCCACTTTGATTGTTCTGTCCACATAGTTTATTACACATCCATTCTTTGTCAGGAAATCATCCCCTAGTATCACCTCATAAGGCTGTAAATTGTTATAAGTGTCTATTATTACTAGTGTTTGCTCAAATGTTGTTTTTGCTCACTCATCTGTTATTATCATTGTTGCTGCTTCTGTTTCAATTGTTGCTTTTGTTAATATTCTATTTATCATTATCATTATCATATTGATATTGTCCAGGTTCACCATAATCATTAATGGTGCTTGGTTTCTTAGAGTTGGCACTCTGACTAGTTTTCTGATTCTTCTTCTGTTTGGGGATCCTCTGCCAATTCTGATTGAAATTTGATAACATCTTCATCATCACAATATGCTTCCTCTTCCCTGATAATGTTAATTTGTTGTCTACATTCATCTTTTCTGTGTCCCTTTTGTCAACAACCATAGCACTTTATATCTCTTTCTCTCACCTTCTTTGACTTCCCATCTTTGTTTTTTATGTTAATGAATTTCTCTCCCTTCTTTTCCTTATACACTTTGTTGTTCCCTGTTTGTGGTTTGTAGCTATTCCACCATTCCACTGGCTTCTCCTTGTTCAATACTGCTTTCTCTTAGATGCAGGCATTGTTCTCTATTGTTGCCTGTATGTCCATGGCTTTCCTGATCATCTTCTCTAGCTGGTCATCTACATCACACTTGATTTCAAATTGTGTTCACATATTCTCCAGCATTCCTTTACAAATGTGGAAGAAGAGGTCATACTTTGAGTATTTGCTTCCCCTTGAGCTAAGTGTCACTAGTTGTTCCACTTGCTGGATGTAGTTTCAGATTTCATCTGTTTTTCACATCTTTGTTGAGTTTAATATGATTCAATATTGATTTTTAAAACTCTCATTTTCATAGTAATCTACAAAGTCTCTGATTAGTAGTTTATAGTCTTGTTCCATATCTGCATCTGAAAGCAAGTAATGTTGTGATGCCACCCCTGTTAAATATAGTGGAAACCTTGCAGCTGCTGCCCTTTGGTTTACTTTCCACTCAGCCATTGTGATCTCAAACATTTGTAACCATTCTAGAAATGTCGGATTATAACTGTCCACCTTCCCATTGAATTTTGGAAAAAGTTGCCTTACATAGTATTTTGTCATTGTGGCTATGTTCTAGCAGCATCAAATTTTCATAAACAGGTTTCCTTTGTCTATTCATTTGTTCACTAGTTGTGAGTTGATTTGTCACTGCTCTCATTATTTCATTGATGATCTTTCTTTTCTCTTCTTCCTCCATTTCTCTGAAATGTTTTTCAAGTTCATGGGTGACACTTGTAAACTCTTTTCTTCTCTTTGTTCAATTATCATTCCATGCATTGTTGTTGCCTTTGGGTTTTCTTCCTCGTTTTCTCATAACATTTTTAATTTCTGTCTCAGATCTTCTATTTCTCATTTCTGGTTTTTGTGATTTTCATCTCTGTCCAGTACTGTCAATCAGAGTTTGTCTTTAAGTTGTTCTATTTCTTGGGCTTGTATGTTTTTATCTAGGATTAGTTGCCTATTTGCATCCTCCAATTGTTCACATATTTTTTCCCATTTCTGGTTCTGTTCCTGGAAAGCTTTTTTCAACTGTGCTAACTGGTTTGTTAATGCCTTAATGTCTTTTTGAAAATTTTTGCTTTAGTTCTCCAGGTGATTGTCTATCTCAATTTTCAGTTTGCTTAGTGTGTTCTTGTTTTCCTGTTCCAGTTTCAACATTCTTTCTACAAGTAATTGTATCTCAGATCTCATTATTGTTTCTGTTTTGCTCATCAGTCTTAGAATATTCAAGACTTTGCTTGATCCTGCTTCTGGGGACATTTATAGGGTTTCCAACTTTGTAGGGGATGCATCTGTCTCTGAGCATGTTCTACTTGGGGTGGGGGTTGTTTTTTTTTGTTCCTTTTTTGGTGTTGCCTTTCTTTCCTCATGTATTCATCATCTTGAATTACAAATAGTAGTGGCTGGCAAATCAGTGCAACTCTTTGTCTTTGCACCTGCCTTATGTTAGATATAGTAGTAGGTGTTATCTCATAGCTGACTGTGTGCTGTATCTGCTTTCCTGCATGTGTTCTGTTACTTTGGTTGCTCTAATTACTTGTTGATTCTAAGTTCTGAGTTTGGATAGTGATCTGATTCTTCTTTTCTTCTCATTCTTTTACTGTCATGGTTGCCATATAGCATCTGCTACCAGGCATTAACAGAGATTAGATCATTCTTTTAATCTATTGTTCCTCGTTATATTCAGGTAGGGATGTACTTATGTTAACTCTTTACTCTGATATGAGATACATTTCATTAACCTTTACTTAACTAGAGTAACTCAATACTGTTTAGGTATACCACCATCACAATTCTGTTCTGTGTTCTGGCTATAGCCTCTGACCAACTCTGATCTCCAAATCAATCCACATGTGCCTCCATTGTTAATCAAATGGTTTCAAGTCTCAGTTCAATGATGTTCTTATGTGTTCCCTATCCTAACTCAGTGCAGCTCTCAATGCTGTTTGTAACTGACTTAAACCCAATTTGTAATGCGTATTTATATTACTTCACAACCTTGCAATGTCACTAGCTGCTTAATAATTATTACTTTAGCCATTACTGAAAACTATTGGCTTTAACAATACATGCTCAGCCTCTTATCAGTCTATTATAGGTCACCTAAGTCTATAATATAAAATATGTATAACCCACAGTAGGCTGTCCAGACCTTTTACCAATATCAATTATTGGATACATGTAAACAAAAGAATTAATATCCAGCTAAAATCAGAAAAACTCCTAAGAGTATACCTAACTTAAATGCAGGTTCATGGTTTGGATCAAGGACCCTCAAGTCGCTCCCAATGTGTACCCAAGTCACTACTAATGCATCTACCATTTAGCTTGACATGATTTAATAATAAGCAAACCAAAAGAAATCTACAGATAAGATTTTCAAAGAATTTACTTCAACAGTTTTCCAATTGATTTTTCTCTATTTATAGTTCAATTCAAAAAGTACCTGTCATTTGAATTTTGAATTTATCATCTGCCAAAATGGCTAAAATCATTGGAAGCATTATCACCCCTTTGTTTTGTCAAATTATTCATCAACAAGAGTAGTTATAGACGGGGAGAGGAGGCTACATTGCGACACCCAGATGTGTTTAAGACACACATGACTATTTGCCATGTGGAAATGAAGTGATTCTATTGGACGCCATCTAGCGACGAAATATTTTTGGTGTG
>CABFPE010000035.1:1890759-1900792 GCA_900660155.1 Hofstenia miamia | reverse complement strand
TTTTCCTCTAATTTCTTAAGTGCAGTTAGTAAATTTTTATCCCATATTTCAGGGTCATATATAGGTTTATTTCTTGCTGTCCTCTGGGGCAGCACTCTCTAGCTCAAGTTATTGTCTCCAATGTCCACTGTGTATTCATCATCAAATTCTTCTTCATGTAGGCTATCTAAATCATACATATCATATATAATTTCATTGCCATTAATTCAGCATATTTTGAATTCAGTGTTCTCATCTATCTTTGTCCCTTCAATGTCCACTGTTGCTCTCTTCAGGTTTTGAAAATTTAATAGTCTATTATTGCCTACCATGTATTCATTGCTCAGTAGTGTTTGTGTTATTACTACCAGACTGTTTTCAATTTCTGGACTTGATTTGTGTCAGTGAGTTTGATCAGTGTAAATGCATATACCCTATCTCCTACTTTGTGTGCATGACCATAAATTTTTTTATTGTAATTATGCTGCTGTCTCATTGCTGATTTTTTTATGTTGTGGCACATTGTTTCATGTATCCCTGTGATTTGGTTTGTCAATTGTTTTACATATTCATTGTCCAGGTTTCCACTGTAGTTGGTGTATTGCATTGAAGGTGGGGTTGCTGTTTCTCTTCTAAACATTGCCTTGAATGGTGAGACTCCAGTCATTGTTTGCACCAAGGTGCTATAGTAATATTCGATCATTTCAATGACTTCTCTCCATTTGCTTCCCCCTATCCTAGTTGTTGCTACTCTGATTAGCTTGATTAATGTCTGATTGAATTGCTCCACCCACTCCATTGGCCTGCAGGTGATACACTGTTGTCAATTTGCTCGCAATTTCTAGGAATTTTGCCATTTCCTGGAAAAGTCCACTCTCCAATTGGGGCCCATTATCTGTTATGATTGTCTCCATTGGCCTGAGTCATAGTATCCATTCCTTTAGTACCAGTTCTGCTGTGGTTTCTGCCATGGTATTCTGCATTGGGACCATTCTCACATATTTAGTAAAATTGTCTACCATTACTAGTAGATATTGGTAGGCTTCTGCATCCTTGGATAACATTTCCAGGTCTATGTGGACATTCTTGTTAGGTTGAGTTGCAATGATTTTTTCTAGCAGCACCCTTTGTGTTGGAAAGTGTTGTTTGTTGTTAAGAAGACATGTCATGCGCTTATTAATGATATCCTCACTGCTGTCATTATGAACCTTGCATTGAAGGTCTTCTCTGTCTGTGTAATTCCCAGGTGGCCCTTCTCATGTAGTTAATGGTAACAAATGTGACATACTGAAAGAAAAGATCATATTTCTAGGATGAGTAATCAAAAAAGGGTGGATATGTATGTATGACAATACAAGAGACATGATTGTAATATCCTCTACCAGGCATTGTCACTGTATATCTATTGCTACTGTATAACATTAGTTGTGTTTCTGCAGGTAAGGATTTTACTTGTTGCATACTGCTTGGCTTGTTGGTTCTGTTATCTTAATTAAACTAGAATTAACCATTTGTTATTTAGGTGATGAAGCCATGCAGTAATCTATGCAATGATCAATGATGGGCATCTGCCCAAAGCTGTTCTCCACATCCAGTATTACCACTTCCTCCATTTGGTTGAGTGCCACATCTCAGCTCAATTGATATAGTTTATGTGTACCCTATCCTAGCTCAGTGTATACTCAAGACACAGCACAATTCGACTTAAACTCTATTTTGTAAAAGTGTTCTATCTATTCACAACCTGACTTGTTACTAGCTGCTCATTTGATATTACATGTAGCCATTACCAAAATATATTGGCATTTCTAAATATATTAGTTTTAAACAGCTTCCTATCTTACATTTATAATTTAATACATGTATGGTCACTTTATCACTTATGGGTCATTAATTTGGATCTAAAATAGTATTGATATATTTCCTAGGTTTCAGTCATCCAACCATTTGTTGACAATTAATTATTCTAGTACATGTAGTAAAGAAATGCTAGTCATCCAATCGAGAAAAAACCCCTACACCTAACTTAAGTGCACTTTCGTGGTCTGGCACAGGGACCCTAGAATTGTTCTCTGTGATGGATCCAGACCACTACTAAACACTACTCAATTAGCTCAACATCATATTAAATATTCAAACTGTTATAGTAGAACAAAATAAGAATTCCAAATAAAATTCTTTATCAACTTCTTACAAGGTTTTTAATCTATTTATAGCAAATTCAGAAAAGTACCTGTTGATTCAAATTTAAACCTTTTGTCTGCCAAGATGGCAGCTGAAAATAATGGAAGTGATTTCACCCCCTCGTTTTGTCAAAAGTATTTTTATTGACCAATACTAATCTCTCTTTTTTGACACATGTTGTTTCTTGGTTGCATAATACAAATAAATTTAAATTATTCTAATTGATTTGATTACAATATTTTTAATCATCTTTTCTTTGATCTTATTCCCATTCTGCTCAACATTTGCAGCTTATTTTAGATTTGTGTTGGATGATGCTACACGCCCTCCTCAGCTTGCATTATTTTTAGCACAGCTCACTCTCCATGCACTAAGGTATCCGCCTTCCAAATCATTGATTCAACCTGTTGATTGGCCCACATGGTTTTCTCAAATTCGGCTTGTTTTGTCATCTTGAGAACCACCTCTCATTCAGTTGTTACTGTGTTAGCATATTTTAGGAAATGTGTTTCTCTTACTTCTTGCTCCATTATGTTGATAGGATTGTTCTTGTTGATCCGCAAAATTGTGACAATTTCGACTCTTTTTGTGACATTGTAATAGCTGTACTTTCTTTCCCAGATGTTGTTTACTCCTGAGAATAGCATTATTGCTCTTGGAGTCTGATCTTCTATTTCTTTTCTCAGATCTTGCAATTGTATGTTAATGGGTCTCCCTTGTGTATACAGTTGATCTGGTGTTATTGTTCCTTCAATGTAGACCCTCTCTCTGTTATCATTTCTTAGCATTAATTCTTTTGACTTTTTGTAGTCATCTCATTCTACCATTGCTTTCACTTTTCTCTCCATGTTCATGCAGAAATGTTTTCACAACCTTGACTTCTTTCAGTAATCTCCATCATGGGAGGACCATAGGTATCACAATAGTTTCTGGCAGTGTGCAAATCAGGATCTTTGTTTCTATTTGCCTTTCAATGTGCGGGTATGGACCTTCTGTAGTTGGTGCCGTTGCTAAGCCTATTGTAATGGGGTAATTCATCTTTGCTTCTGGGATGGTGTTCCAGAATGCTTGTGTTAGTCCCCTTCTGCTTAGTTTTAGTCGTATTTCTTCTTTGATGTCTATTCTTGCTGTTATACATTCAACATATACCGCTAATTGATTGTATGGTTTCAGTAGCTCTTCCAATTCTGTTCATGTAAATGCTTCCGTGAACATGAGCTTCATTGTTGCCACTGTTTGTTGCTCTCTGATGTTTTGGAAGTTTCTTTCTTTGATATTTCTAGCTTCCCTGGTGACTTTGATCTTGACTAGGAACAGTTCGTCATCAGTGTCTATCCATTCAATTGTTCTTGCTGGGCTGATTTCTCCCCATTTCTCTATGTTTATCCTATCAATTGTCTGCTGTGTTTTCAGAGATAATAGTAATCATGAAGATGTTAACAATTCCTCTTCTTCTATCATCTCTGCTTGAGATTTTGTGACCATTTTGCAGACCTCCACTGGTTCTGTAATACCTCCTTGTTTCATCATTTCTGTGCTTCGTATGATTTATGTAAATGTAAACTGTGGGCTTTCTTGTTTATATCTCTCCATTTCACAGTCGAGGGTTTTCTGCACATCTTTCTGTACTAACATTTTTCTAATTTCGTCTGTGCCTTGATGATTTTCCTTGTTGTTAACCATGGTTGATGTTCCAGTTGTTTTGTTTGTGTCTCAGATGTCACTCCCCACATATATTTCTTCATGGGTTCATCAAATATTGTGATTTCACTGGAACATATCCCAGTCTTGTTAGCAATGATTATTATTGACATTTTTCCCATTGGACTTTCATTCATTATCCTTTGGCTGAGTATCTTTTCCATTGTTTGTACTGGCTTTTCTGATCTATTTGGTGATTCCAGCTTTCCTGTGTGACCTTTTAGTAGCCAGTTTTTTGTTTGCATATTTATTGGAGCAAATTGCTATCTCATACTTTTTTGCTTTTGCTAACTTATGTTGGGTGTGCTGTGAGATCAGAATATTCTCTCTTTCTCTTGATCATATGGTTCTTTCCGAGGTGGTTTCTGAGGAGGCGTGTAGCTGGGTCATCTGTAATGGTAATTTGCATGTGCTCAGTTCACAGTCCATAAGCTGTGAATCTGTGCTGATAGTTTCTACTGATTTGCCCTTGAATCAGCTCACAGTTACTCCTATCAGCACTTGACCAGTTGTGGTTCCTGTGGCGATGGCGTCAGCCTTGCATTGCTTTCGCATCTCCACTGTTCTTCCACCACTTACACCTTCCTCTGCAACTCCCAGTGTCTCCTCGCCCTTGAATCAGTGTCATGGACTCTCCGAAGGAAAGTTGAGCTGCTGTACACCAGTTTTCTGCATGCCCATGAATCAGTGGTGCAGATCTTTGGTGGGAGAGGCTTTTTGTCTGTTGGCCTCCCTGCCCTTGAATCAGCCTACTAGGACCACTAGGACGCCTTCTCACTCTACATTGTCTATTTGTTGGGTCTTTGTTCTCATCCCTTCTGCCCTTGAGTTAACATCTGGTTTGAGAACTTCTGCAAACTCTCCTTCTCCTGTTTGTGGTTGAGAGCTCCTCTGGTTGTTGATTTCTGCACACTCTCTTCTTCATCAGTGGGTGCATCATTTTCCCCTAATTTCCTAATAGCAGTTAGTAAATTTGTATCCCATATTTCAGGGTCATATATAGGTTTATTTCTTGCTGTCCTCTGAGGCAGCACTCTCTGGCTCATGTTATCATCTCCAATTTCTGCTGTGTATTCATTGTCAAATTCTTCTTTGTGTAGGCTATCTAAATCATACATATTGTATATAATTTTGTTGCTGTTAATTTGACATATTTTGAATTCAGCATTCTCATATATCTTCATCTCTTCAATGTCTACTGTTGCTCTCTTCAAGTTTTGAAAATGTAATAGTCTATTATTGTCTAACATGTATTCATTGTTCAGTAGTGTTTGTGTTATTGTGTGAGGGCCGGACCATACCATTTTCAACTTCCAGACTTGGTTTGTGTCTGTGAGTTTGATTGGGGTAAGAATGTATACCTTATCTCCTACATTGTGTGTGTGACTGTAATTTTTTTTATTGTAATTGCGTTGCTGTCTCATTGCCAATTTTTTTTATGTTGTGGCACATTGTTTCATGAATCCCTGTGATTTGGTTCTTCAATTGTTTTACATATTCATTGTGCATGCACCAAGGTGTTATAGTAATATTCGATCATTTGGATGACATCTCTCCATCTGCTTCCACCTATCCTTGTTGTTGCTACTCTGATTAGCTTGATTAATGTTTGATTGAGTCGCTCCACTGCTCCAGTATGCGATTGTATTCATCCTTCATCTGTTCAGGCACCCTTCTGACTGGCAGCTTGATTGGTTTGTCTGTTGTTGTGACTATTCTATGCTTCTCACCCACTGCTTGCCCTATGCTTATTTCTCCATAATTGAATATGCATTTATTTTTTTTAACAGTATCCTCAGTTGCATAATCTCCTGTTCTTCTAAATGTGGGTAGTCTTTGTTATTTATTTTGGGTGTTCTATATGTGTCTTCTTCTTCTGCTTATGACCCAATGCCCTTGAGTTAGCTTTTGGGAATACTTGTGACTTGATGCTGTTCATCCACTCCCCCTTGAGTCGGCCATGTGGAATACTATCCGTTTTCATTTGCAAGTCCTTGAATTAACCATGCAAATTATTACTCACTCCATCGTTGTCTTCCATTGCCTTCCAAATGAGTCTGATTGTAAAATCCTCTACCGGGCTTTATCACTGTTAATCTACTGTTACCTTGTAACATTAGCTGTGTTATTGCGGGTAAGGATTTACTTATTGTTACTGCTTGACTAGTTTCTTCTATTACGTTATGTAACCTCAATTAACTAATCACTTTTTAGGTGACAAAGCCATGCGGTAACCTCTGTAGTGATCTTCTAGTGGGCATCTGCCCGAAGCGGATCTCCACATCCAATTTCACCATTCCATCCAATGCTTGAGTGCCACTTCTCAGCTCAATCAAGATAGCTTATGTGTACCCTACATTAGCTCAGTGCTTACTCAAGACACGACACAACTCGACTTAATCTCCATTGTGTGAAAGTGTTATATCTATTTGCAACCAGAAACTGTCACTAGTTGTTCATTCAATATTATATGTAGCCATTACCAAAATATATTGGCTTAGTTAAATAAATTCTAATTGAACAACTTCCTAACCTACATTTACAATTACTACATGTAAGGTCATTATATTGGTTGATTATAGGTCACTAATTTAGATCTAAAACAATATTAATATAATCCCTAAGGTTTGGTTATCCAACCATTTGTTGAGAGTTAGTTATTTAATACATGTAGAAGAGAAATGATAGTCGGCTAATCAAGAGAAAACCCCTACACCTAACTTAAGTGCACTTTCATGGTCTGGCACAGAGACCCTTGAATTGTTCCCTGTGATGTATCCAGACCACTACTAAACACCACTTGATTAGCTCAACATTGTATTAAATAATCAAACCGTTAATAAGATGAAAAATAAGAATTCTAAGTAAAATTCTTTATCAACTTCATACAGTAAGTTTCAATGTATTTATAGTATTTCAAAAGAAGTACCTGTTGATTTAAATTTCAAACTTCTGCCAAGATGGCAGCAATAAAATAATGTAAGCATCGTTTTGTCAAAAGTATTTTTATCAACAGATACAATTATCTTTTTATTGACACATATTTTATTCTTGGTTGCATTTTACAAATTAATCTGAAATCATAGCAACTAATTGATTGTAATATTTTTTAATTAACTTTCTTTCAATCTTAGTCTTTTCTGTGATGTTTGCAGCTTTTTTCTGATTAATGTTGGATGATGCTACATGCCCCTCTCAGCTTGTGTTATTTTGAGCACAGCTCATTTTCCGTGTACTAGAGTGTCCACTTTTCGAATTATCGTTTCTGCCTGTTGATCAGACCACGTTGTTTTTTCGAATTCCGTCTGTTTTGTCATTTTTAGCACTGCTTCTCTTTCTGTTGTTGTAACGTTTGCGTATCTTAGGAAACGGGTTTCTCTAATGTCTTCTGCTATTGGTGTCAGCTCTCTTAGCTCGTTGATTTTCTGTGAGAAGATGTCGTAATATTTTTGATATAACTGTATTCCCTTAATGCCGATCATAAGTGTCATCTGTGCGTCAACTCTGCTTGTGTGTGCTAAATCTTCTCTGATCTGGTTGTCAGGGTAAAAGAACATGAAAACTTTTCTTAAGCTTCGAGTGTTTGCCACATCCTTATAGAAAAAGCTGATGTTATTTCTAACTTCTTCTTCTGTGATTGTGTTGGGGTCGTTTTTATTCAGCCTCATCATCATAATGATTTTGACCCTTTTAGTGACGTCATATTATCTGTATCTTTTTCCCATATATTGGTCCAGACTATATCATTTATTCCAGAGAATAACATTATAGCTCTTGGGTTCCTTTCTTCAATTTCATTTCTCAGATCTTGTAGTTGTACATTTATTGGTTTCCCATGTGCGTGCAGCTGGTCTGGTGTTATTGTGCCTTTGATATAAACTCTTTCTTATTATTTTGTTGTAGCAATATCGCTTTTGATTTTTTGTAGTCATCTCTATCGACTATGGCTTTTGCTTTCTTTTCATTGTTCACATACGATTTGTACTCATGTAAGAATGTTTTCGCGACTTTGACGTCCTTTGGTACTCTCCAACATGGGAGGACCATTGGTATTGTGATAGTCTCTGTTGGTGTGCAGATGAGGAGTTTCGTCTCTATTTCTCGTTCTATGTGCCAGTATGAGCCTTCTGTGGTTGACGCTGTTGCTAGGCCTATGGTGGCGGGGTAGTTCATCTTTGCTTCGGGAATTGTATCCCAGAATGCCTGAGTTAGTCCCCTCCAACTTTGCTTTAATCATAATTCTTCTGCCATTTCTACTCTTGAAGTGATGCATTCGACGTCTATTGTGACTTGGTTGTATGGTCGTAGTAGTTCCTCCAGTTCTGTTCATGTAAATGCTTTGGTAAACATAAGTTTCATTGTTGCTACTGTTTGTTGTTCTCTGATACACTGGAAATTTCTTTCTTTTATGTCTTTTGACTCTTTTGTTATTTTAATTTTGACCAAGAAATGCTCATCGTATGTAACTATCCACTTGATGGTCTTAGCTGGACTGATTTCTCCCCACTTTTCTATGTTTATTCTGTCAATTGTTTGTTGTGTTTTGGGGGATAGCAATAATCTAGATGATGTTAACAGTTGATCTTCCTCTAGCATTTCTGCTTGGGACTTTGTGACCATCTTACATACCTCTACTGGTTCTGCAATACCTCCTCTCTTCATCATTTCAGCACTTTGGAGGATCTTAGTGAATGTGCACTGCAGACTGTCTCTTTTGTAGCGTCTCATTTCACAATCTAGTATGTTCTGCACGTTTTTCTGTGTGCACATTCTGCTGTGATCACAAGTTTTCTTTTGATGATCTTTTTTGTTGTGAGCCATGGCTGGTTTTGAAGCTGTTTCATCCATGTCTCGGATGTTGCTCCCCACATATATTTCCTAATTGGCTCCTCAAATATTGTCATTTTGCTGGGGCATATCCCCGTTTTATTGGCGATGCTTATTGATGATATCTTCCCCAATGGATTTTCTTGCATAATTATTCTGCTCAGTATTTTTTCCATCGCTTGTACTGGTTTTTCTTTTTTGTTTCGCAATTCCAATTTTCCAGTATGTCTCTTTAGTAACCAGTTCTTTGTCTTTGTATTGATCAGGGATATTGCAATTTCATATCTCTTTGCTTTTGTCAAATTGTGGCGGGTTTGTCGCAAGATCAGAAGTTTTAGTTCCACATCTTCCATCATAAATATGGCTAGTATCCATGCCGTAGTTCTGTAACGTATTTCCAGTGCGGTCTTTTCTTCAAATATCAATTGTTTGAAGTCTTTCTTTGTATTTAATTCATAGGCTTGGTTTACTTCAGTTAACGCCATTTCAAAATACTTGTGGAACTTTTGGGATGGTGTGTCAATTCTTATCTTAGGCCAGCCTTCCTCTACTTTTGTTGTAATTTCATATTTTTCCAAATCATTTGAATCTGTTGCAGATGTTCCTGACGTTGTGTGAGGCTGCACTTTATAAACAACATGTTCGCTTTCTCAATGCCTTCCGTATCCGTTGTCAACTCTATGGTTTTTGTTTGCCTGTACAAATCCATTGCTATGCATGGGTCTACCATGATCCGGTAGATTTGCACCCAATAGTCTATCTGTAAATCCAGGCGTATTAGCTCTGGGATTGTTGTATTTTTGTCTGACTTCTCCCCTGGGAAGATGTTTTCTCCTAGCTGACATGCATTTTCTAGGTGGTCAGGAATCTCTTCTTCTGTGGTAATTGTAATTAGTACAATTCTGACGTTTTGTACTCTTGCCATCCTTGTTGTGTCATCCACTTTCTTTTCTAACACTTTNCTATCCACTTGATGGTCTTAGCTGGACTGATTTCTCCCCACTTTTCTATGTTTATTCTGTCAATTGTTTGTTGTGTTTTGGGGGATAGCAATAATCTAGATGATGTTAACAGTTGATCTTCCTCTAGCATTTCTGCTTGGGACTTTGTGACCATCTTACATACCTCTACTGGTTCTGCAATACCTCCTCTCTTTATCATTTCAGCACTTTGGAGGATCTTAGTGAATGTGCACTGCAGACTGTCTCTTTTGTAGCGTCTCATTTCACAATCTAGTATGTTCTGCACGTTTTTCTGTGTGCACATTCTGCTGTGATCACAAGTTTTCTTTTGATGATCTTTTTTGTTGTGAGCCATGGCTGGTTTTGAAGCTGTTTCATCC
>CABFPE010000035.1:1859804-1878513 GCA_900660155.1 Hofstenia miamia | reverse complement strand
GCGCTTTTACAATTTACACACAATTGCTAGAGAAATTGTTGTTTCCACCTCTTGCATATTTGTTTTGATCAATATTAATGTGCTTGGAAACACGCTCTAATGTAAATAACACATCATTTTTCATTTGAAATATTTGGGTTTTGGATCTATGAATTGCTTTCCTTAAACATGGTGTTGCATAATTAAGGGTGTTGCTACAATGAACATGTATATTAACAGAAGTAAATATGTCAGCTTGCCTAAATCCTAGAAATCAAAAATTCTCACTTTGGTCTAAACAAATTGTCTAAAAAATTAATTTGCTCAATTTAGTTTCACCAAAAATATTTCGTCGCTAGATGGCGTCTAATAGAATCACTTCATTTCCACATGGCAAATAGTCATGGGTGTTACGAGAACTTCAGGGTGTCCCAATGTAGCCTCCTCTCCCCGTCTATAACTACTAACAAGTACTAATTTCCTATATTGTTTCTTGGTTGCATTTTATAAACATAATGCTAAATAAATTTAAATTGTTTTTTAATCACTAAATAATAATTCAATCTTAATTCTGTCTAATCATCCAACCTCCTCTTCTTATGTTAGCATTATGCTTTGGAATATGATACAGGAGGAGGTGATTGTTTAACTGTAGCTTCAGCAAATTTAGCTTCAAATCAAAACCCTCAATATTTAGGATATTACAACTGCTCACTGATTTCATACTGATGCCACAGTATAATGGCAAAAAATAGAAAAACTAGGAAAAGTGAGCATATATGCAATCACTATTAAATTCTCCCCCTGTAAATAACTTAAAGTGAGTCAATGTAGGAACTAGTAAAAATGAGTCCTGTGTGGACCTATCAGATTTTGTAACTTTTCCCTTACTGTATTACAACTACTAAGGACTGTGCACCATTCTTTGATAATATTAGAAAACTGTATATCTTAAATATTTTCCACATATATTATATGCATAATTAATTTGCAGCTGGTATTCAACAATCTATTCATTGATTTTCTTGTTTTCTTTAAAACTTCAATGTTTATAGCACTTTCTTACTGTAATTTGTAACCTACTTGTTGTGGACTACTTGTTGTCCAATGTAGAACAAATGTGGTTTGCAGAATGTGTTGTTCTGTTGTTTCTAAAAACTATGTGGATTGTAGGTCAGTTTTGCCACGAATTAATATCCTGCTTTAACCCTTGATATATTGTATTGAGTTCATATAGTTATCCAGGTATAAGAAATGAGAGATTTTACAACTAATATAAGGAAGTTAATAGTCTTATTAAGCCATTTCTGTTTGTGATGTTAATAATGGATTGAAAGAATTATTAAATAATAGAATTATTCCAGCTACTGTGAAAGATTTCAGAAATCCATATTTGACAGATTGCTTGAAAACATGATCAATACTGCATTGCTAATTAGCAAGGAAAAGGGTTAATACTACAATATAACTTAATACACTGCTGATCAATGTTTAGGACCACTTAAAAATTTTAATTTTATAATTCTCCTTTGCTAAATGAATAAGATGTCATGACTACAGATTACTAATGCATCAAGCAAACAGGTATAAAAATTTGCATTTTTAAAAAACTAACATGTTGAGTATTGATCAAAAGTATAAGACCAGGGTTTTATTCAAGGGTCTTTCTTGTATTCCAGGTTAGTTTGAAGTTGTCATTGATGGCTTGAAGTTATCACAAATGTGGTCAAATTGTTGAACTCCACAAACAAGGTCTGTTACAGCATGCAATTGCTGCTGAGCTTCACCACAGTAAAACTGTGATCTGCTATTTCCTAAAAGACCCTGATGGGTATGGAACAGCCAAATCTACTGGCAGACGAACAAAAATCACACCCACATTGGGTTGAAGAATTAAAAGGTTGTTTATTATGATAGAGGAAGGTCTTTCAGGCAAATTAAGATGCTCACTGAGGCTGATTGCAGTGCAGTAACCATCAGATGAGTCTTGAAATGAAAGAGCATAAAAAACAAAAAGCACCTGCAAGGTCCTCAGTTGCTTCCTCATCACAAATAAGCCTGTTTACAGTTTGGTCAAGAGCACCAAATATGGAATATAGAGAAATTGAGAAAATTCTTGTGGACCCTGATAGGTTCCAATAATACTGACATGACAAAGTAATTTCTCCTGAAATCATCTCCACACATCATAGTGGTGGGGGCTCCATCATGGCATTGGGTGCTTTTTCCTACAGAGGAACAATGGTGATTCAGTTTGTCCAGGGTCATCAGACTGCAAATGGTTATGTCAACATGTTGCAAAGATCCTCTTTGACAATTGAAGGCCCTCATTTGTGAGGAGATGACTGGTTTTTCCTGCAAGATAATGTAGCAATAAATGCTGCACACCACATGATACCCTTCTTTCAAGAAAATGGCATCTCTCTAGTACCCTATCCAGCCTGCTCATGCAACTTAAATCCAATTGAAAATGTTTGGGATGGGCAGTATGAGATGTGTACAAAAATGGTAATTTGCAACAGTGAATAAACTCTGTGATGCCATCTTCAGAAGCTGGAGCAACATTCCCCCTACCCTCATAGAAACCCCCATTTCTAGTATGTCACAAAGAATGTTTGAGGTCATCAACAACAATGGAGACCATACTCATTACTAAGATCAAAATTTACTTTATTCAACATCTTTGTTGTAGTTTTTCTTATAATTTTTGTTAATGGTCTCATAATTTTGATCAACTGTGAATGCAGTTTTTGTAAAATAAGTAACTTGTTTTCTTAAATTCATTACATTCATAAGTTTTTCCCAGATAACAATTTTGGGTGTTTTAATGTTGTTTATAGTTGTTTCATACTTTTGGTTTTTGTAGCAACCACTACTAATAAAAATCTTAGTAATAAATAATCTTTGAGCAGATGCTCAAAAATAAAACTCACTTTGTTATTCTTATTCCTAGATCCTTTTAATATAAAAAAAGATTTGTGAAAGCTTTTTTGAAATTTTGAATTTGTGAAGATTATAATATATTAGATAAGTGAAATTTTAAAATAATTTATTCATGAATATTTGGACACCTTGAAATTGGCTTTTAAATAAAAAGTTACATTTGAACAGAGGATATTTTTCATGACTTAAGAAACTAATATTTCAAAATTGTATTTAATTTTAGATTTTGAAATTTTTGTTAATTTTGGCAGATTTTTATTCTCATTGTTATCATTTATATACAAGACATTCATTTAAATGTTTAACAAATGTTTGTATTGAATATGTTTGACAGTATCTGAAAGATAATGGTTTGCTTAAGTTGTAATGCTTGAACAGTTTAGCAATATAAAATGTTATTTTGAAAATTAAAGTAATGCTAAAGCAATCATCTGACAGCATAAAATAGTGTTGTTATGACCTCAAAATATTGCTTTTTATTCATAAAAATACCACCAAAAAGCAAACTAATGTGACATTGTTGAAGCAACATTGTTTCAACTAATGAAATGGTACCATTGCAACATTAAAACAATGTTGTATTTGATACATAAAACAACCACATAACAACACAAAACAATGCCTTAAATCTGGCCTGTTTCTCTAATCATTTCAATAGACATTATACCTGCCATTAGTCAAGAGACAGCAGTTGTTTATCACTGAAAATAGTAATTCTTAAAAATTTTCAGGTTGTCTTAAATTTTTTATCAGTATTGTATGTACATGAGCTTTCCATACTTTTACATTTCTATTAATCTGGATTAGAGAGCCCAGAACCCAAAGAATAAAAACTATTAGCAAATAATTCAACTAAGATTTAGTGATTATATTATTGTAATATAGTATAAACTTAATTATGCTAAACTAGTGAGATATTGGGATGAATGAAAAATCCATTTTTAAACAATTAAAATTTAGCATATCTAAATAAGAAATAAATGATTTTTTTCTATTTTGAAAAAGCAATATCGTAGCTTACTGAAATAGCACTTCACAAAAAGAAAAAATTGACTCACTAAAAAATTGCTTAAAATATTTAAATGGAATGAAATATTATTGTTAAGGAAGGTTTATGCAACAATATTTTAGGTCAGTGCTTACTGCAAAAGGCTCTTAATATCTATTATCTGTTAAGAAATATTGTGAATTTGTAACATTCTATCTTCAAAATATCTCTATTATGCTTCTTAATCCATTGCGATTAGGTACAGTATTTATTAAAATTAGGTGTCTTACGAATTCAACGATTTCAATATTACGAATAAAATTACGTTTATTAACTTTTTTAAAGATGGCGTTGCACTGAAATATCATTGCTCTTTGACAATGGTCTGTGCATTCTAAATTGTTTATTCAATTTGAAATATATTTTAATGTAAAATTTTTAGTTGTACATTAACATTATTCGCAATTGTGCTTATTAATTTTCTTGATTGACTTCTTCAGAATAACCTGTACATATGATATCAACATTACTGTTAAGGAGCAATGAAGAAATCAATAATTTTTAAATTGGAAGCAGGAACCCGATTGGAGACGGTATTATGTTAAATATTGGAAAATTTTCTATATTTCATGATTTAGTTCAGGCAATTAATTGGCCGTCACTGATAGAATGGTGGATCTAACCGGAGTAAATATGAATTTTTAAGTGCTCCATTATTCGTCCATTATAATTTCCATTTTTTTATATTAAAAAATTTATCGTGCTTGTTTCGCATTTGCGTTGCATCTTTTTGATTTGAAATTATAGGTTCAATATGAAACAATTAGATTCTTATATATGGACAATAATTTGATATTTTAATTTTGTGGCCTCTATGTTAATTTCGAACACTGACAGACACCAACATTGTTCAAACCGCATTGGTTAACTAACCAATTTATAAGTAAAAGAGCAATATTTTTTCAAAATGAAAGTGAAAGGAAAAGAGATGCTAAATAACACATTAAAATATAATCGTTCATTAAATTTCCATTTTGTCCCGTAACAGAAATTTGGATTAATTCATATTCCATTTTAAAGGAGCACTATAATATATTTACATCTATGTATTTGTCAAAGCATTTTATATTATATAATACTCTTCTCTAATTTGTATCTGAATATTTAGTGAGCGTATATCGGACATTGCAAGGTATTGCGCGATTAAATATATTTTTCATAACATTAGAATTTCTCAGTGTGCATTTTAAAATGCTATATTGGATTTTTTGTGATTTCTTCATGCACATAATGGATTCATTTAAGAGCTTACACAAACTTCAGCGCAGCACGTTTTAACCCAAACTCGGTCATCCAATAACTTAAACTTGACTTGAAAACTCTGGCCAAGATATTAGCTAATAATCGTGTTTTTGATTTTGCCCTATTTTTTTGTCAGAATTCTCTCTATAAACCAAAACTCATATCTATGAATTAAAAATTTCTTGATATATTTTGATGTATTTTATATATTATACCTTTTGTAATTTTATTTTCAAACGCTTACGGTTAGTTGGACTAAATCGAACAGCTTTAACGTATTTTGCTTAGTACAAAATTCTATTCTGTATTGAGTACTCGAGTACTCGATCCAGAATTGACAACGGGTTACAGTTGACCCGACTGATTCTTCATCTTAGTGATCCTTTACCACAAATTTTATAAAATCGTAAGGAAAACAATGCATTATATGGAGGAATTACATTTTCTAATTTTTTTTTGTTTTTGAAGGCATTCTGATTTGGCGTTAGCCATGTAACAATGCGTAAACTTTAAACGGCGAAATGTATTCCAATATACAGCGTTTTTCAATTTGTATTTACTATTTTTTTTCATTTTCGGACTCAGCAATTATTAACGATGTATTGAAGGACAATGTAATGAAAAGCAATGAATGTAATGGGAATAATTGAGAGACTTTATTATTTTGTTAACTAAATTCATTTCTCTTAGGTGTTTTCTACGTGAAGTACGAATGAATATTATTACCTAGTATTACGTATTCCTGTTTTAGCCTTTTAGGATTGAAAATTAGTTGTAGTCAGTGGCGTACGCAGGGGGAATATCCCCCGTCAGAATTCCAAATTTGGTTTTGACTGGATAAATCAAAGAAATTTTCATAAAAAATTCAAAAATTTAAAATCTAAGATCGTGAAATGCCCCTGGTTGTAGGGCAAAAATAATGTGTTAATTTAGTTTACCAAATTCAATTTGAGATATTTAATTACGCCTCACCTTTAAAGTATATACTGATACACAATCCGACTGACACCCACAATTTAAGCTTTAAATTTTCGAGTAGACACAAGTTGTTGATTTGCGATTGAATAGTAGTGTTTTTTACCTAATTGAAAACTATTATGATTGAAAGAAATTTACAAAAATTTCGTTCTTACGATGTTTAATGAATGATCGTAGCTAACATTAAATTGCTAGAATTGTTTGGGATTACGTTAATAGCTGGCGAGATAATATTGGATTGTTTTTAAAAAATGCATTTTTAAAATGTATGTTAAGATCTCATCAACACTTGTAGGTTGTAGGTGGCGCTTTCAAGTTGGTAAACAAGTTCACACTTTTATTCAAGTTATAGTTTAGAGCAATATTTTTTAAGTTAATATCTGTATACTGTAATAAAATTACTAATTTTTGGTTAATTCTCGTGATTGTTTTATTTAAAGGCGACTTTACTTTTATTAATATTCCGATTCGCTGAGCTCTAATATATATTAAGTTGACGCACTTTTACTGACTTCTAGTTTTTGAACTTACTCGTTATGCATCCTATTTTAAAGGAACGTGATTGTATCTGATTGTGTTCCCTAATGTATAGAATATTTAAACAAAGCAATATTTACGATCTAGTCACGCGTTGTTTATACAAGGTCTATTTCAAATTACTTCCTAATACTATTCTTCAGTTATTTTAAATATATAAAGTACACTAAAACATTTTTTTCAACATTGAGATGTATGTATGTAATGTGAGGTTTTCTTGAAAATGACACTAACAGTGATGCGTTGAATCAATTTTGACCGCTTATTGTATCAATTAATTGAATTTGTTCATGATATTGGGATATAGGTTTTGAGACATTTGTAAAATAAATTTGATTTAAATTTTCCCAACACACCTTGCATAACTTATAAATTTTAGAATCGAATTACTTATCCACCAGAATAGAGAGTATTCTTAAGTTATTTTAAGAGTGAGTTATGAAGACTTTCAATAATTTTTTTATTTTGTATTAGAACATTTGATTTTAATAATCGAAAGTTATAATTAAATTTTGCTTCGTACGATGTAAATATAATCCTTTAAAAAAACTTTCTTCAATTAATGAAATTATTGATTGCAATTCAACATACTTTGCAAATAATGATTTCTGATCAAATGTCATCTAATACAATAATTCGCAGTCTTTATAGTTTACAATTACGTTTGGGAATGGACTTTTAAATTTTTTTCTAATAAGTACATATTGAAGTCCTTATATTGATAAAATAGTTACAACATTCAAATAATACTCTATGAACCCTTTGACATCTAGTCGAAAAATGCCTAATTTGCATGCTAACAAGTAACGCAAGTATTTTAGCATGCTCATTAGTTTAATTCTATATAAAAATTACTATAGTAGAATTCGCATACATTACCATTGCCTGTTAATTTAATATCATTCTAATGGCGAGGCCGTTACAAGTTTTTGTTCAGTTTGTTATTATAGATCTATTGCTAAATGTAAACTGTAGAATGAATTAAAAATATCGATATGGGAGACTTGTAGAGATGTCGATATATGCGAATTCTACATTTGCCACTCAATAAAATTGATCTTAAATTTGTTTTCTATTACAGTTTTGCGATGAATAAATTCTTTCGTTCATCCATAAAAATAATGGAAGTGTATCCTCTGATGGGTGCAATCGCAGGTGCAACTACTTTTGTAGGGGCATCAGCATTATTGAGTCATGGTAAACACGATATTTCCTGGTTCCGTGTTGCTGATCGCCAAGAAACTCTACGAAGCACTACTGGACGTGCTATAGTTGTGCAAGATGAGTTTAAATCTGTCCGATCACCTGTAGAAGGATTAATTTCCGAACTAGAATTGGATAAAACGTCAAAATAGATAGTGCAGTATTAAATTTTAGTTGTAAATTATCAATTACTAGAATGGGATTGTGCAATGTTTAGTTTAATAGATAACTTTTTGCTTTTTTCATTTTTTATTACACGCATTGTATTCATTTATAAATCCCACCAAACAATTCCAACAAAATTTACTAACGACATTACAAAATATTTGACTGAAATAAATATACAAAGTTGGTATTATATAGGATTTGATCATTCTAATTATTTACGCATTTGAAATTTTTCGTTTTCGAAAAATGACATCTAAATGTATGTGAGCATTTTTCATTTGAAAACACTCAAATATTGAGTTAGCGCTAAGTCGATTTGGAATTTCTCAAATTTGTGTGTTTGTAAATTCGCAATAGATTTTCCAAAAATAGATTTGTGTTTTGTATGATTGTGTTAAATGATTTAAGCTGAATTAAATTTTATGGTAAACAGTGTAGTTAAATATAGCGAAAAACATTTCCCAATTTAAACTTTCATTACTATGCTAAACATTGCTTTAATTAAATATCTTAGTAAATTATATTTTCAGATAGAGGGATGAATAAATTTTTCCGAAGCTCGCAGAAATTAATGGAGGTTTATCCTCTTATTGGCGCAGTTGTTGGTGCAACTGCATTTGTTGGCGGGTCCGCACTTCTTAGTCATGGAAAACGTGATATTTCATGGTTCCGTGTCGCTGATCGTCAGGAAACCTTGACTACCACGACTGGCCGTGTTATTACAGTTCAAAATGAATTTCGTAATATCGTAACTCCTGCTCATGCTCTAATCGCTGAACTTGGACTGGACAAAACATCAAAATAATTCGGGGACAAACTTCATTAATTTTATTTCTTTTCCTTCACCTATCATTTTAATATTTTAATCTTGTACATAATTTGATATTTTTATATATATCTTTAAAAGCCTTATTTTAAATTTGTCTACTACAACCCTAGACAAAAGAAACCGTACCGATTAACATTTTTGCTTTTTTCTACACTCTGAAACATTTAGACAATTTCAGTAACAATGAATGAGCCAGTTGAAAGCTTTTTGGCAGATCGAGCCCAAGCAAATTACATCTAGCAGGAAAATGACAACCTTTCGTGCCCCTTGCAACCCAGACATAAATCCAATTAAGAACTGCCCGCAAAGGGGAAGCAATATTCTATAGATATTCATTGATTTGATCAGGTATTTTAACAGGAGAACCAGCTGTTCCAAGAACTTGACCAACGCTATGTTAACACTAGAGCTGCCAAATGGTCAATTGACCCAAAATTGCAATGTATTAGCATAGGTGATAACAAAAGCCGCTGCTTCTAGAGTTACATCTTTAATGAATTCTATACCTAAAATCATTACAGCTATTATTTTAAATAATGGAGGTCTTTGTTGACATTTATTGTGGTTTTATGTATAAAACTATTTTACAAGATCAATTTTGTGTTTTGTATAGAGACATTGTTAAATAATGTGTGCTAAAATAGCACAAATGTTAATCGGTGTGGTTTTTTTGTGCAGTGTTGTATGCATTTTTTATATTATTTATATTCAGTTAAGTAATATTGTTTTTTATTAATATATGGTTTATAATTATTTGCAATATTTTTTGCGATTTTAAAAGTTTATTGAAAGACTATATTTTGAATCAATTATCAGAAATACAAATGCTTATCATGCAATTTAAACGAGATGTATTTTTTTAAATAGAATTAGATTTTATTATTTGTTTTCATAATATGTTGCAGTTTTTGTGTTTCAGAAATATGTCAAATTCAAGCTTAGCCTGTACATACGCTACTCTCATTTTAAAAGATGAAGGTCTTGATATTACAGCTTCCAACATTGAAAAGTTAATTAAGGCTGCTAACGTTGATTGTGAATCTTATTGGCCATCACTTTTTGCAAAATTTGTTAATTCAGATAATCTTGAGACACAATTGACCAGTTTTGGCGGTTGTGGTGGCGGTGGCAGTGCTGCGGCACCAGCCAGTGGTGGAGCAGCAACTTCAGGAGATAAACCAGCAGAAACTAAAAAGGAAGAGGAGCCAGCAGAATCATCTTCTGATGAAGACATGGGTTTTTCATTATTTGATTAATAAATAATTCAGTCTTTATTTTATTTATTTCCATTTACTTGTACAATATGTAGCATGTACAAACTGCATCATGTAAATTATTTAATCAATTAAGTGTATGTTCATCATAGTGCGGTAAGAGGTATTTACGATTTTGTCAACAACAAAATACCTGATTGTTTTTTAGACCTTGGTTGAAACTAAAAAAATACATTAAGCGATTTTATGATTTACTATTCAGTATTCTAACAATAGTTTCTTATTTTTCATTGCGTATATACAAAGTAATTTCCCGAATGATTTGAATAAATATTGTCTTATCAACACTATAAATTTGGAATGTTCAGAAATCCGCTGTCATAATTATTTATGAAGACGTCATCAAAATGCATATTTTTAACGATATATTGGTTTTAAACAGTTCAAAATAATGGAATTCATTAGAATCCATTCTTAGCTTATAACATAGTTTTCATGTTTATTTTACATACCATTTTGTACTAACTTGATGCCGAATAGGGATGATTGTTACACGTGACGCAGTAAATTATTCCTTGACAAATATTGGATATATTGATTGCATCCAGTAAACATTATTTTATAGTATTCCAATTATTGGAGAAAGAGGATATGATTTTCTTTACTTTATATGAAATTTATTCATGAATATCAGACAAAGATTGGTTCTCGTACTCATAAACAGGGATCGTTAGATTTTAATCGCGATTAATCGTATGAAAAAAAACTTTGGCGATAGATTAATCGTAATTGCTGCTGCCAGGAGATTATTAATCGCGATTAATCTACTTCTGATTAAAAATATTGAAAATACAATATATCAATTGAAAGATATTCAAAATAGAAAATATCAACTATTACTTTTTTGAGATTATTTCCTGAAGTCATTTTACTCCAAATGTGCTTGTTAGGGTAAAGAAATATTTGGATTTCTAAGTTGAGGGTTAATAAACGATTTTGGTAATCACATAGATCGTAACCAGCTTTGCTGAACAGTCTCTCAACCTGATTAGAAGTTGGCGTGATAAAATCGAGGATCCTTATGTATAGAATTAGACGACATCCGACGCTTCCTAAGTATGTTAGATGAATAATCATCACGCTCATCTTCTATGTCTGGTGTTAAGGTTTTCTTTTGTAAAACATGACACAAGAATAGTGGCCATAGATAAGATCAAACCGAAAATGACAACACGTAACTGAATGCATAAGCATCAACTTAATTAGAATAATCTAGATTAATTGACCACGCTGTTTACGATTAATCTAATCTACTTGACCAGCACAATAGATTAATCTATCCGATTAATCGCATTGACGATTAATCATGTTGGATCCCTGCTCGTAAATACCGTGGCCTTAATAAGGGTAATAACTGACAAATATGATTTTTTACTTCATCTTGTAGAGCAGTCTTACAGTCTGGGACATTTTATTAGGAGCACCTCATTTTATTTTCTTGTGATAGTTCGATAATCCTGCCTTATTATTTCATGCCCTTTCCAGTACAGCAAGTTAACATACAAACCTACATTACACTACAATATAAACTGGTGTCAGTCAATCACTACCAAACAAAAACACCTAAATGTAAAAATTTGTTAGGACATAATATATATATTATTATTATTAGGACTATTTCCCATCAGACAATTAAAGGTATACCTACAATGTAAAAATTACCCAATCACGCAAAATAACGGTTCAAAAAGTCAATATCTACTGTAACCACCATCATCCCAGCAATGCTGTCGACAAGATTGTGCAACATATCAGTAATTGTTAACTCCTGTTTGGTTATTATCTTTATTGCCGCAGCATTGTATATAACAAATATACTAACAACAAATGCTGATAAAGTAACAACTGCAACAATAGTGTCGAAAAATGCAAAGCACAAATCAAAAGTTAATATTTACAGATATTGATATTTACAATGTATTTACAGATTTTCAAATTGTTGCTAGTTAAGCCAATTATAAAAAGTATATCCTGAGCAAGCTTTATTGCTAATCTTAGGGTAAAAATGAGTGCAAATGTAACCCATAATTTCTTTAAATTTATCTCGGTTATCCATTTTCCCTTTAAATTATGGCAAGTTATTCCAGTTGTCAATTGTGCAATTTAGGAATAACTTTTAAAAATTTCTTTTTGAATTTTACTTTCCCCATAGTAAAATTTCGTTTATTGGATGAACTACTCAAATAAGGAGGAAATTGAATTTTGTCAAGATACCTGTTTGTTTACAATATCCCATAATTTAATTAAAGAAAAGTATCTAATATAGAACGAAACATCATGAAAATGTTTATCTTTGAAAGCTTTTGAGGAATTTTTGATATTGAAACATCTTTTTGGCCCATGTTATTTGCAAATCTAATTTATCTATCAATGATTTATCTAGGTTGTTAAATAAGACGTTACAATACAAAAGGTGGCTCATTGCTAAGGCATTCGTTAGTTGAAATCGCATTTTTATGTTGATAAATTTGGCTATATGAGAAATGCATTTTATACCGATTGCTATTTTTCTGATTATAGACATGTTTAGTGAAGCTTAATTTACGGTCGATTTCAACACCAAGATATTTAAATTGTTGGACAGGTTCAATATAAACGTTAGCAAAGATTAATTTCTTATTTAAGTTGTTGGAGACATTGTACACAATTCGGTTTTTAGTGGATTGATTGTGAGGCAGTGCATACTAAAATAATGTTGCAGGTTTTTAAGATTATTTTCTAAAGTTTTTATTAAACTATCAATATGTATGCTGTTGTCAAACAAGAATTTCCGTACGTTCAGTGATACTTTGACAAAAATAGAGCTTTTGCTGTATCCGTTAATCTTAGTAAATTATATTTCAAACATTGAATCACATAAACCACACAAATCTTGCAACTTTGGGGTTTCCAACTAATGTTTTTTCTGTGATTTCAGGTGCACTTAAGTTTTCTAAAAAAAAACTAAATTTAGAATTTTTAGTTTAGGTGCTATCTTTTTGTATTCTACACAATTAAGACTTATTTTTCTCGACATTATTTTTAATAACCTCAAAATCAGCTTTAGATTCTCAGGCAAAAACAAGTTCATTATTCTTATTTGGAAATATCTTTCTAATTTTAGGAAACACCTTAGTATCTTGAAATGTCAGTACTTGTTATGGGTTCTTTATTTGCTAAGTTTTTGCTTAAACAGTTTATATAATAGGTGCTTGTTTGGTTTAATTTATTTCATTTTAAAATATTGGAGTAGCTTTCTTTATTATGACTGACAGTATTTCCAATATCAATAAACTTAAGTTCAGACAAAATCAATTCATGACTCAATAAAAGCGCATCGCCTATAGACTTCCTTCTTGAACAATTTACTAAGTTCTTTAACTCATTAAATTTTTCAATAATTTCATTATTCATATGCATATCGTGAAGTATTTTAAATTATGTTTAAAATATACACAATAAAAAAATTTAACTTACCTTCCCACCAATAATTTTTTGATTTAGGCCTCGTGATGTGTTATCTAATGTAAAAGAAATATCGGGTCCTTTGAACTTAATTCACTTAGCATTGGGAATAGGGACAAAATGTTTGAGAGGAAAAAACTTGTATTTTTGAAGTAATGCTAGAAAGATTAAGGTTAATATAATATGTACAAATGCCTCTTACTAGGTATCATGAAAAAACTTATGTATAGTGTTATATATCATTGGAAAGGAAGTTTTTTTTTACTGATAATAACTTTTGATTCCTTACACATCAATTTTTCTTAAATATCAGAAAACTTTTATATTTATCAAGCACCAAGCAGCTATATGATTAAGTGACAAAAAAATTATTGCATATATATAAGTAGTATTATAAATGCATAGGAGAGGTCACAAAATGACGTCATCGCTTATGCACAGATATTGATGAGTGTTTAAATGCTGACTCATTCTACTTAACAAATGTTGATTGACAGCTCACAAAGTGCTTTTTGACAGGTGGGGGTAAAAGTGTTAATGCGTATTTGACACTCGTCGCGAATTGATTTTTTTTAAATGGGTTTGCTTATGAATGATTCATATTATGGCCAATTTAGTTTACACTGTTTTGGTATGACTAATTTCACTTTGTTAATATACACGTTACAATTGTTTGCATACATTACATTTTTGTTAATATACCTTGTTCTTGTTTTCTCCATGATTTCTAATGATTACACACATACAATGTTTACAATGTAATTTGAGAACTTTCAAAAAACCGCATTTTGCTTTTGTCAAAATTCCTTAACACACATTTATCATATCATGTTTTTACACTGTATTTTTGTAATATCATGCTAATGACTATTTTCCATGTTTTTTTGTATAAAGACACAAACACGCAAAGACTGCAATTTCGTTCTATGCATAATACATAATAAAACCAACCTACATTTTCAGAAAGAGTAAAAACATGGGTTATGTATAAAACCGAAATTCGCCTCCTAAAAATGCTGCATGCAATCCTATTTATCAATATAATTTATAGACACTTATATACATTTTTCAAAAATAATTATACACGTTTGCAGATTATTACATCTTTTACCAACTTTTATATGGCTAACTTTTCTTTACACTTCTTTTTTGGTTTATTTGATTTTTTTGGTGGTGTACACATTTGGTGACTAATTCATCTTTTATCAACTTTTCCAAGTTGTTCACTCTTATTTGCTTTTTATAATGTTATATAGCTGCATACACTGTACATGGATTTTCCCAATTTCACTGCTTTTATCGATTTTTCCACATTGTTCCACATTGTTCAACTTCATTTGATTTTATAGGCAATGTTTATGCGCTTGTATGTGGCACATGGTGTTCCACTTTTCAATTGCTTTCTACCGCTAAATTCCATGATATGCACCACTCTTATTCTAAATGTATAAACTTGAAATGAGTGTAGTGGGATATACATTCAATAGCAAAGCGTCTACAACCCATTTAAATTCATAATTCGCAACATTAGTTAAAAAAATTATTGTCAAAATAATTCTAGTAAGTCAATTGTAGCAATGAAACAAAAGCATAAGTGTGTAATTCACAACTCTAGTTAAAAAATTATAGTCAAAATAATTATAGTAAGTCAACTGTAACAATGAAACAAAAGCAAATAACTAAAAACTATTATATATTTCCTTTGAATCAGTTGCAGGTTAAACAAAAGTGATTAAAAAACAAATTGAGTTTTTAAATAATTTCATTGTACAGTTGATAGTTAAAAAATCATTATAATTAAATAATTCCACTCACTCAATTGCAATAAATTAAACAAATTCGATTATACACAATACTTGATAAAACATTAATGCATTGAAACTAATTTAAAAAGGAAATTAAACATGTTTTAAATAACATTCGTATTTTTAGTTTTAATCAAAAAAGTATGTGCGTGGGGGAAACAAAAACTAAATGTGAATAGATTCGTAAACCAAAAATGTATATAATTTAGTTTAATCATGCATGATGTAAAGAGTTATACATCAACGAATATATATTAACGCATAAAATTTGTTTATCCTAAAAAATGGGTATGCTGGGAAGTGAAAATATTTTATCAGAGTTTTAACTGAATAAACAATTAAATTACATACAGAGTTTTTTTTGGAAAATGGTTAACCAGGTTTAATTCAATGTTAAAACCGACTTCAACATCTAGTCATTTTATTCAACTGTATGACGTGTAATTGGAAACAAAGAGAATGGTGGAGAGATATAAACTTTTTGAAAACAACACGTCAACTTTTAAAAATAATTTTTCTTTTCAATTATTTTGTAAAAATATTTTTGGTAAACTTTGTTTTTCAAAGCAAACAATTTTATTTTATAAACTAAATTTTCTATTTTGAGATTAGTTCTATGATGTTTGACCAAAATCACCATACTTGTAAAAAAATATCAAACACATTTTTTCATTATTTGATTTATACATATTCTCTCTCCCACCTGTGCCAATGTGATGGAAACAGAGCTTCTTTTTTGTTAAATTATTTCTTTTGTATTTTATTTTATTTCATTTACACATTATACCAATAAGAGATGTTGTGTTTTCCCTAACAAAAATTTTTATTCATGTTAAACATGCACAAGAAATCATTTTTTGCATAATCATATTATTTAATTGTAAAAATAACTTACCCACACTGGAGAAATTCAACCATCCTTAACTCAATCTCTGTAAAAACTGGATATTGCACTACATTTTACAACTTGGAAAAATAATAGTGATAGATTTATTTAATTAAAAACACAAAATGTATAGAGTTTACAGGAATACTACAAAGATGAAAAAATTTTTTGATTTTCTATCATTCTGTGCGAATATCCAACATTATATACAGTCTTCCAGTCCCTGTGAATTCTCTTATCTGACCTTGTTCACTACAAAACTTTGTTTATTCTATCAATGTACGATCTTGACACTGGCTTATACATTGGATTTTGCTTTTCATGATGTATTATGGGCATTGTACTTGGTTTGGCAAATTGTGTTAACATCAATGGGGATTTATCCAGTAATGTTAATCGAGTGCTACCAACAAATTGAGGTTTAACAATATTGGTTTGTAACATTAAAAAATGATTCCCACTGTATATATCGCATTCATAGCTGGCATCAGTTGTTGTATTTGGATAAATTTTTCCACCAAATCCTAGCATTTTACCAGCCTGGTCTAAATCCACCTCGTATTCCTATTTGTTTGTTTTGTGTAAGTGTCTACGAAACAATTTAAATTGTATTGAAACACCCTTGGGTTTAAGAATGGAGTTTATATCTTTATCCTTGAAGCTATGCATGTGTTTGGAATGAAACCTCAAACAAATTTAGGTTCCATCTTTTTTCTTCAAAACCCACCACTGTGTCTTAAGATTAAGAAATTTTAATGGGTACCCAATATAAATAACTGCTATGTCATGTGCATTATTAATTGGTTCATTCAAATATGTAGTAAATTTGCCCAACCTCGCGGGGTGGCACACCCCATCTTCTCCACATCTATCAGATACTAGCGTTACAAGAACCATTACTTATGTGTCAATCTACACGTTTCCTGTCAATCAAATGAACTCTCTAGTTTAAAGCATGTGTATTTATTAAGTAAAGGCGAATATGTTTAAAAATCAACAATGTTTTTATTACCTCACACAAGAAATCACTATCAAGTTGATAAAACACAAATGTATTTTTTATAATGAGGAGTTTGAAGTGGTATAAATTAATGTTTTGCTAGTGAAATAAAAAATCAATTTATTATGCACTATTCACAAATTACATCAATGCAAAAGTGTTATTTCCAATTGACAATGCCACTAGCTTTTTTTCCATTTTTGTTCAAATATCAAGTGTGATATACAATCGTCCTGTACCACTAAATCTCACTGGATAGCCTTGCTTGGTACAAAATTTCATTGTTATTCTATTGATATACAGTTTTGAAACGGGTTTATACACAAGATTTTGTTTTTCATGATGTATGATGGGGATGGTATTCATTTTTCCTTTGTGTTAGCAATAGGGGACATTTATCCAACATGGGCAAATGAGTGCTACCAACATACTGAGGTTCTACAATGTCTGTGTGGATCATTACAATATGATTCCTGCCAAAAATATCACAGTCATAATTGGCAGTTTTTACTGTTTCTTGATGTATCTTTCTGTAAAAGCCTAGTAGATTTCCAGCTTGGGCCAAGTCTATTTCATATTGTGAATCATTCTTCACCATTAATAAATTGCAAAAAGTTTTAAATTTTAATGAAATACCATAGGGGTCTAACATGTAATTTATAAATCCATAGAGTTCACGAAAGCTTTGCTTATGTCCTGAATAAATTTCCAATCAGGTTATGTTTCCAGCTTTATCCTTTAAAGTCCACGTTTGGTGTTTAAGATTAAGAAATTTTGCTGGATATCTAAAATCAATTAACGCAACTTCACATGCATTATATATCAGTTTGTCCAAATACCTTGTAAATTCATTCAATCCATCTGGGTGACATACACTAGGCTTCCAGCATTTTTCAGATAATAATGTTACAATAACCATTATGTATACCACCTGTCAATGAGTTTATCATCTGAGTGAACTTGTAATGTAATGTCTATGTATTTTATTAAATTGTACATGCGTTTTTATCAATTACAAGTTTTAGGTAATTTTAAGACCATTACCATTATCACACAAAAAATCATTAATAAATGGTAAATTGGTAAACACAAACACTTCTGGTATTTTATTAAAAATTAAAAATGCACGAAATATACAGTAAGCACCACATATCAGAGATGTTCCTCGTAATCTTGTTTTTCTATCACCCTCATAAACGTGAAATCCTGGATAGGTGGTGTGACAATAGCATTCAATGTTGGGATAATGTTTTAAGGGATGAGCAAGAGAATCTTTGAAAATTAAGTCGCCATTGTCATCTCTTATAATCAACAACCAATGTGTATTCAACCTTGATTGAATATCATCTGAGGCATGTACACTGTAAAATAGA
>CABFPE010000035.1:1814791-1829327 GCA_900660155.1 Hofstenia miamia | reverse complement strand
AACAACCATTGGTACAAATTTTCATAATTACCTGAGAAAACATTCACCAATAGATGTACCAGATTTTCAAATTTCATAAGTTGTTTGAATTTAGAGTTACTTATGTAAAACATCTGTTACTTTAAAACTAATAGAGCAATAGCCCTATTTAATAAAATATATATACATAGAAAACGTTCATTTCAGATGATTTATCATAGAGTACTGCACAAAACTATAGAAAAAGAATAGATTGATAATGTTTAGTGAGTTACAGCCTAGTTGATGTTTGAAACACTGCCTTGAAATATATTTAAAATATTTGTACTTTTGCGTTATCTCCCCCCTCCCCATTCAAATAATGGTAAAAGTATGCTAGTTTATCAATATAATAATTATAACACTTTAATACTAACATTAACCCTAAACCAAACTTAATCTTAAACTTAGCCAACCCACACCTCAGCCCTAACCAAGCCATAACCCAAACGTTATGCTACAGGAATTTTCAAATATATTATTAATACCAGTAATTTTCAATATGAATTATAAAATAATTACAATAAACTTCAATTAATATGCTAATTAGTGGTTCAACAACAGACGTTTGTTTGTTTAGAAAGCAATTATAAGATTTAGTAATGTTTATTATATCTAAATCTAAACAGCGCCTTTTTCTCACATCTTTTCACATAGTTACTTTTTTACATAATTCGAAATGAATTTGTTTTAATTGAGTCCACTCTGTCAGGATGAAGAATATAGTATATTGTTAGGTTTATAGTTTGAGTTACACTTAGCTTAGCTTAAAGTTAGAATTATGTTGTGGGTTAGGGTTGGGTTAGAATTAGGGATATGGTTGGAGTTATGGTATGGGATATGGTTTGGGCTAGTTAGGGTTAAAGTTATTATTATCATATTGATGAATAAAGAAATTTTTCCAAATATTTAGGAGGGGGAGAGATACCGCAAAAGCACACTAAAATATTAATTTTTTATAGGCAAGTTTTCACAATTTAAGCATCGATTTCTTAAATTCAGCAAACAATAACTTGTATTTTCATAAATAAACGATACCAGGATATAATAATACATATTAATGAGATACATTTGGAATTTCTCCGCTATACCTCTTTGATTTTGTTCAGATTATGTAAAAAGCAATGCCAAACAAAGAAAGGTCATTAAGATTTTATGTCGATAAACAGAAAGCTGTTGATGTTAGATTTAATAACAGTTATATCATTTTTAACACTCGTTTTTTTCTTCATTCGGGTGCTTTGTCTAAATTTGTTTAATTTTTTACAGATGAAAATAGTACTATTGACCTTATTTTGCATACACCAATAAAGAAAGCAACTGTCGCTCAGCCCTATCTGGTACCTTGGTTTATTGAACTGAGTGAACTAACACGAATCTATCGTATTTAGAATGAGTATGGAGAGCTGAATTTATCATGCCATACTCTTTTGAAAATTCCAGATTTTTCTCCTAAATGTGTAAAAGTTTGATGGGCAGTTTAAAAAAATCACTCCCCAAATGCAAAAATATATCTGAAGTTGCTAATGAAGTTTCGGATTTTTTTTCATGATAAGTATTTGTCAATGAAGTCTGTCATGTTGTAAGTGAGTTTCTCTAACATCCTATTTTGATGACATTTTCAAATCTTCTCAAGAAATCTCCTATCAATAACTCGAATGATGGAGAGTCAGTTTATCACAGATATGTTAAAGATTAAAATGCTGTCCGAACGTATTTTGAGCACTATATATCTGATTTTCCAATTTACCAAAATTCATCCAAGATTAATGCGCCCTAGTTTTCTAAGTGCAATGTTTTCCATTGAAATGAATTTAATTCACTTTTAAACAACGCAGAAAAATACGCTTATAATTACAAAGTTAATATCACTCTATATGTTTTACACAACTGAAGAAGGGTTGGATTTTAAACTTATCAAAACTTACTTTGGATCTCGAAGAAGAAATGAATGTATCGCCAAACAGTTTAATATCTTTGTACATTGCATCGTTCATTCTCTAACGACTTATCACTCTCATATTTACATTACAAATAATAGCATATCACAAGAAATGCCACTGTGATTTATGTATGTATATCGCATTGACTACAAAACTAGACAGTCTTGTTATTTACCTCAACAAGATCCCAATTTTTTATCTAACGTGGTTCATGCTATTTTACATAAAACAGCGAATTTATGTTGCGCCTAAATTTCCAATTTCGGATTTCACTAAGGAAAGTGATGCAAAAAGGATACTCTAAAATTGTGTTAACTAAAGCTTAATTAGAGTTTGATTATTCCCTAATACTATTATTCAACACACCTTGGAAATTGTTAATGGGGTGTTTCACTCAGTATTGTACTCAGAAGGCAACCAGTTAAGGCATTAATTCAAGCAATTGTTAAAGCTATTTTAAAGTATCCTTTTTGGAGCACTTTCCTAATGTGTAGGGTGCTTACTTGAATATATCATATAAATTCCTAAGTATATTAAGTATATTACGAGACGGTCTCGACCTGATTCAACCCGTTAATTTAACCATTAAATCTCTCGGAATTCCTAAAATTTTCAAATCAAAAGTATTATTCAAAATTGTATTTGGCATTAGATATGAGGAAAATTAAGATTTTGTAATTATATAATCACGTTGAAAAAATTGAAAAATTAATAAATATCTTGAAAGAAGCTATACTTAGTTTTTTCATATCAGTAAATTTTTTCTTAGCGTTATGCCTCAAGATGTGTGCTATATATTCTTCAGGATTGAACCTGTTTGCTAATTTTGAAATAAACCCCACAGAGTCTCCAATTTTGAAATTAAACGAACCTGCTTTCAGATACAGAAAATATAATACTACTACAGTATATCATTGTATTTTTTTTCAATTTAATGTAATTCTCAAAATACTTATCAATAAAATTTGAAAGTTGTTCATTAGGTGCCATTAGGCCAAATTGTACTAAATTAGAAATAAAAAATAGAAATTAGATTAAACACCTTTGCATACAATTGAATTTCACCAACAGGAATTTTATCAATGCCCGTCATGTGAGCATTGACTTTAGTAAATTAGTGAACAATTGAAAATGTCTCTGAATACAAACTGAGGAATAAATTATTTCTTTAGAACATTGCCTCTCTCTATTTCCTTTACATGTTGTAGCTCTGCATTCCTCATTATCAAATCTTGAGGTTCCTAAACAAGTTTGTTGCGACGTCATTTCCTGTTCCTGAGAGCTCAAATAATTTCTCGGAGATTTTCTGTATACGCTTAACAGTTTTGAAATGCTGAAGTCCAGTCCCTGGGATTCTCAAATAGAAGATACCAAAAAATCCAGAAAGCTTGTCCATGCCAACATTTTGAAATGCAAGCAAGATCAGGCCACAGTAGTTGATTAAGGAGTGTTATATATTATACATTCTCAATATCACATTTACACCTGATGATTTATATTAATATACGTTTTCAATGATTATCAATATTTGTTTTTTATTTATGTGTTGATTTACCACGCCGAAAAATATTTTTCAAAAAAGTGGCAGATTCATTCTTATTATAAGTTTGTTTCTAGCTGCTAAATTCATTTATATTGGAAATTACCATGTATTTGTGAAACATCACGTAAATTCATCTAACATCCTTACAAAAAGAGATTGTAAACCTAGTGCAAAAACAACAGAAAGATATATACAGCTGTGGTGAGTGTAATATTTTATTCAATTGGACAAACTTCAAAATATTTTGGATTACGCATATATGAACATTTAAAATGGTACATGAAAACAGAAATAAATCAACGCAAACATGAAGAAAAAAAAAAATTTCAGAATATTTACACAACATCAGAAGCGCACCCAAAAGGGAGGAGACTGCAGACAAATGCTTCCATTCCTCCTGAAATGCATGCCAATTTCAATCATTTTACATACATGAATGTAATTAGCATTGGTTCTACTTTATGTCTGCAGGGATAGGCAATATACGAAATAGATATTGCAATTATAGTAATAATTGGAAATCGATTAATCTTTTGAATACTTTCAGAAAAATTACCAATAAATGCCAATTATTTAAGATTCACTGACAATATTCTCACGAGCATTTGCGAGTGAGAATCTTGCGGAAACATGTAGTCAAGCTTGAATTCGATAAGAATTTTTGTAAATTAGTATATTATTGGCTTTTGAATATGCTGCACAGTTTGATGACCCCAATATATGTATTATGCTTCCACCACCTAATTCACAGTTTTTTACATTGAAAGATTAACATAAATCTTGATGTTGTGGTGTCCAACCAAAAGAGATTCAACTATAAGCACAGCGTTTACATAATGTATCTATGACAAAACTAAATTTGACGTTAGTGATTATGATTACTGGCAAAATTTAACTTTTGTTTTTCTCGGAACAATTTTTACAGAAGTATGAAGCACTAATAACTTTGATTCTTATGTCACAACGAATTTTTTTTTAAGAAAATTGATTTTTATGTATAGGTTTTCATCAATTTTTCGAAGTCTATTAACAAATTTGAAAATCGTAAGGCATGGCATGTCTATTGAGGAACATGCTTTAATGCAATGTTGAAACTTTCTATTAAAGCGAATTGCTGTGGCTGGATTTGATGAAAAAAATGAAAAATGTTCCATATCTAATGTTCAAGTATTTATAGCAATTGAGCCCATGGAAGCAACGAAGAACTTTGAGTGTTTCTTGATATGTGCAAATATATTCCAAACCTATTGAGTCGTGCCCTGCGCAAGTTCAAAGGGGCGAGAAAAGAAGAGGAGATTCTCTTCTATCACATGGTGGTTTCAGATTGAAAATAGCGTTAATAATTTTTGAGCTATAAACGCTTAAATATTTTTAAATGATCATGAAAAATTTTCTAAAAATCCACGCGCAGTTTAAGGTTAATTTACTATGATCTTAGATCTATTATTTTCATTCCAATGATTGCCAAAAGCTATAGGCTGAAAGCGAAAAATCGATTATTTTATTGATCCTCGGGGTGCCTGTAATTTATGACAATGGCAATTTTATACACTACTTAAGCGAAAACAGCAATGAAAAAATATAGCCATTTTGTATGAAATGCTTATGCATATTATTTTGTTAAAGTCAAAATTATTTGAAAAAATAGTTATGTTAATAGAAACAATAGAAAAATAAGGTATTAAATTCAAAATATTACAAGTTACAAAATGTAGCTAAAGGTATTGTGTGGCAGCACAGCCTTAATACGGAATGATCCTCACTCCCATTAAAAGGATGGGCTGAAGTTGAAAAAATGGACTATTACACAATAGTTGTAGTAAATACTATATATTATTTCTTAAACAACATTTTGAAATTGTACATTAGTATCATACGCTCTTGAAAAACCCCTTTTTGAATTTTATTAGAATTGTAGAAATGAAATTTCTCAAGATCAGCCACCACAAAAGGAAAAAATAATGGCTCTATAGATGAGGGGAAAAATAATTCACTGTTAGTAATTTATTGTATATATATATATATATGTATATATATGGATATTGGCTCTTTGTAAAATGGAAATCATACGTCGTCATTTCAAAGCGCTGAATTTCAGAAATTACCGTATTACAAAGCAATAATTTTTGGTACAGCATCTTGGAATTGGGTGTCTTTTCATTTTTTCTTCTTTATAAATAGAATCCATTGGTAAAAATCAGCGTTGAGAAATTTTGTTCAAAAAATATTATATATATATATATATATTGCCATCTTAAACAAGATTTAGTTTTGTAAATATACACATATCAAGTAATTATTTTCATTTTTGTTAGCCATCTAGTGGTGAAATAAAGCATTTTCAATTATTGGATGAATGCTAATAGATTTGTTTTCATTCTTTATCAATACAAATAGATTTTTCCAAATAGTAATCGTTACATTGTTAATAATAGTTTTAATTTCCAATAAGGAATTAAGATTCTACTTAGAAAATAAGCTATACGACAATAAATATTATAAACTGTAAATCTCTAGAAACCGTCAAGAACCTACTGAAGGAAAACTTATTAGCTAACCAATGTAAATTAGGAATATGCAAACGTTTAAACACATGGTGAAATTAGATGTGGGATTTTGAATGTGTGCATATATTACTGTTTTCTAAGTGTTGTTTTTTATAGTTTTTACTTGAATTAGAGGAAGCTTAGTTTGTAGTTGTACAATTGCATATATTTTGTTTGCAGAGTTGTAATTTTGTGCAATATGTAGGAATGGCAAGCAAATACAAACTATTAGATGTTAAATTGGGTGCAGAAAGTTGTTGGTTTATTTTCATTAATCTAATATTAATTCGGTTTTTAAATTTACAACATTTAATTAAAATATAATCAATTTAGGTTTGTTTAACTACTTACTTATGAAACGCATGACAAAATGAATTTTAAACCTTTTAGTTAATAAACCACGAAAAACTGAATAATTATCACTATTTGAATGAAGTTTTTGAAACAGTTAGTTTTAAAAACTTTTAATATATAAGTTAATTAATAACAAATTTTAAACAGTTTTTTAAACATTCATGCGTTATATATATTATACAAAATAAGTTCACTGACAATGTCTTCAAACTCTTTTGAATTTCAATTTGTGAATCTAATAACAAGCATATATTATATATTACATTACATATTAACTACAAGTTTTCAAGGATCAAGCAATGAAATTGATTGCAAAGCTTGGGATTTATTTGCCAAATTTTTCAAACTTATTTATTAGTGTGGTAGGAATAATTTTTTGAAATATATTCATTGAAAAAGCTAATTTTCTTAGCAGTTAAATATATGAAGTTAGCAGATTTTGCAAACTGCCCCAACCCGGCTAACAGAAATTGTGTTCTGCCCCATATTCACGTTTTAACATCTGCCCCTTATTGCCCCACGCTTTTATTCTTTTGCCCAAATTGCCCAACTTAAAAATATTTTACCCCAAAAAATTTCGCCTTTATCCTGTTGCCCCTTATTTACTTTATGTGAATTTTCATAAAAATCGTACACCACCACACCACTGCCAAACAGTCTGAAAGGACAAAACCATCTACTATTGCTACCTGTACCCATAAGAATCAAATATAACACTTATACGAATTCATAGAAAGTTTCTTTATATCCTCACATCTAAAATTACCACTGCATTTAATACAATCAAATACATGATAGCAAAATGAAATTCACTTTAAATTTATGAAGCGTTTCATAAAGCCAATATTTTTGCAATATATCTGTATATATGCAAACGTAATTGCACTCTTTCCACTGTAATTGCAAAGCATATAGACAAAAAATCTAATGAAAAAGATCTTTTTGATACAATTGAATAGAATCAGATTTCACCAAGAGCTAAAACTTTATGATAAATAATTTTTCAAAATTGGACTAACTTTCTAATTAATTTCATTGATGTAAGAAAATTACCATTACAATCTCTAAAATTGGCAATTTTTGGTTCAGTGTCTCAACTCAAATGTTTATTTGTGTCCCACTTTTGTCCCATAGTTATCCAGTTTGGAAATACAATGCCCATGTCCGCCCCGACCTATGCCGCCCCATTTCCGTCTCTGGTTTCGACATTTAGAATTCTTTGCAAGAGTATTCAAATTTGGATAAACAGCGCATTAAAAATATTCAAGGTCTTGCAAAAACATTGGAATACAAAAAATTTAAACAATTATATTGTTATATAACTAGACGGCAAAAATTTCCAACAAAAATTAACAATTGATAAATTGAGAAATGAATATAAGTCTCAAATCATCACAATTAACGTAAATTAAGGCGGTTAGAGCAGACTTTCCAACAAGCTGAAATTTTTAAGTTGGCTCAGCTCAGCTTGTTTGATTTTGAATATTGTTTGCAAATTGTTTCTGGCATTTAATAATCATTAATAATAAGGCTATAGAAACAAAAAATCGTATAAATGTATTGAGTGAAACAATAAGAGTATTTTGTTGTATCCAACTAAATACGTCCAAATTTTAAGGAATAAGAGGTTGTAATTTTACATGAAAATGGAAAAGCAGAACAATAAATATGTTTAAACAAGGCCCGTTTTGGGTTCATTGTATGTCCAATGCAATGCTCAATCTCGACTTGACTGGGACCTTTGCTAGCTCGGTTCGTTTACAAATCTGTGATAAAGTAGGGTAATTTATTCCAATTTGCGAGCGTGTCACTAAGAGTTTAGTTCAGTCATGTTTGAAATAGATATCTTATTTTAATCTAAAAACATAGTTGTTCACTAATATAATTAATTCCTTTATTTTAAAGGTTAGTAAACAAGTAATAATTTCAAGAGTAATTTTGTTCTGTGAAAATAAATTATAGAATTACGGCAAATTTTAATGATACAATATTATTTATTATAACTATCAGTACATGCAAAGTGGTTGTACTTTTCCAATGAGCTCCTTGTACTTTCCCAATGAAATATCCTTAATTTTATAAAATTTATTAAACATTTCAGTCTCCGTACATTTCAGAATGTTAAATATTGTGAAGAAAAGTTAGTATTGTCTAAGGGAAGTCGTGCTGGCTCATTTTGCCTTTCTTCTGTACAACTTAATAAAATTTAAAGGTTGAACTTAAACTAATAAACTCATTTTATTAGCTGCTCCACATGTCACCAAGTAGATCTAATATTTAATATTGACTGTAATCATATGGAAATATATTCCGTATTGAAAAAAATCATTCTACCTAAATATGAATGGAGTTAATTGCAATATTATCTATTGTTATATTGTAAGTGCTACATATAGTTTAAAATATTATGTGCAGGGCTTTCAAGGCTTGACAAAAAAGAAGTTTGAAATTTGAATAATTTTCAAACTTTGATTTGAATATGTAATTCAAAGTTTAATCTGAAGTTTGAAAGTTTGAAAATGTGATTTCAAGTTTGTTCTTTCTTAGAAGTATATAATTTTTACATACAAAAGAATTGCAAATTCATTAGATATGTAGCAATGAATAAATCTAAAATGCCTTTATTAGTACCTGTCAGACTCGTTCGTTTACAATATCAAGCTGGGTAATTGTAATTAATCCTATGGTTTCTATAAAAAATACTGAAGGTAACTGAAATCTGAAAACATCCTGTATAATGAAACGTCTCGTCTTTCATTTTATCCTATGGCGCGACAACTATACTGACTTTGCGTACAGTGAGTCTGGGCGGGACCTGGATGCCCTACTTACAGAAAACAAAAAAGTTGACGTTAATTGTTGTTGCTAAAGGCTTTAGACTGCTTTATTATCTGAATACTAAGCATGGGAAAATTTCTTTCAAACACAAGAATAATATTTATGATAAATTTTGACTATAACCTATAGAAGGGAAGCACACTTACCCATATATGTGTTCAAATCCACAGTTCTCAAATTTCCTAAAAGACTTGGAGAAAATTGCTTGAGAATGTGATTAAGACATTTGGTGAACATCAAATGTACAATAGGTTGTTTAGGGTTAATACTTTGAATAATTTTTTTAATGTAATTTTACAATAAAATAAATTTGAAAATATTCAATAAATTTTTTATGTGTAAATTTTCCCGAAAATTGGATATCAAAGTTTGCCCTCTAGCTTCAAAACTTGGTTTGAAATTTGAATTTTGGAATTTTGAAAATTTTATTTAAAAGTTTGAAAATTCGAATTTGATTTAAACAATAAAATCCTCAAAATAATGGCCTAGTGAATACTTTCAGAAATTCTTATCAATAACAGTCAGTGCTCCATGAACATTCAACTTTATAATATTCAGCATTCTGACTAGGAGGAGCTTATGTTTCTCTGCCGCACGTCTACTGCATTTCTCAGCAACGCCAATATTTGTATTTCTTATTGTCATGATGTAGTTTAATTTATGGGTGCATACCATTAAAAGACAGCACAAGTCGCCTTCCTACGCAAAATCTATTACTATTTCAGGGAACATCCAAGCCAACCCCTTCAACAAAATGACAATCGAAGGGGTAAAATTCTTTAGCAACTCAAACTGAGTTTCCTTTTTTGAAAATATAAAATTGGTTTAATCGAGGTACATTTATTGGATTTATAGTTTTGCTTATTGAAAATTCGATTATGTTTTTTCAGCATTTTCAGGGCGAAACACAGCAAGCTTTACAAATAACATTTTAAAAAACTGAAATATTAAAGGTTTTTTAACATTAGGTAATAAATGTACAGTAAGTTGAAATTTTATTTATAATTTAATTTTGAATGTAAATTTTTAATACACACATTATTATTTTTGATTTTTCTATCGAAACTATAATTTAATAAATTAAAGTGAAACCTACTTACACTACCAAAATTTAGGTGAAGTTCTACAATGCCAAGTGTTTGATAACATGAACATTGAAGCGTTTGAATTTGGAATTTGATTGGCTAATCATCAGTCTGTTTTATGCAATTACATAGGTGTATATCAGAGTTGGAATCGGTTCGGGTACCAAATCCCAGAAAAATCGATTATGGTTTCGATTAAGCCCACATGTTCCGGGAAAACGAAACTCTTTTCAAGATATTTTGGCTTGTTGTGCGTGTTTTGTGTTTTATACTGTTTTTGAAGTTAATAAATCTTCACTCGTTTCAAATTTTGTTAAAAAAGCAACGAAGTTTATCATCGATTTGGCTGTTGACTTTACAAATACTTTATATATTTTTAGCATAGGAGTTCACTTTTTTACATTGAATTATTGAAGCTTGATGCAGCTAATGTGAAACCATTTCAAGATTAATATTTTTATAAACTACAAAAACCAAGGTTTTGACTGGTATTTTATCATGTACACACTGTGATGTTTTGAGATAATTGTTTTAAAAAATTCAGATCTATCTCAACCCGCATTACGTTGATTTAGATTTTGACATTTAATGGCTTATTGTCATTGTTCATATTAACAAAAATAGTAAGACAATCAGTTCCTTTGATATTAATTCTAATATTCATTAGATTTCTTTTACTATCAGGAAAGAGCCAAAAGAGTGGGATTCTAAGCAGTGCATTATAAAAGTCTAAAAGGAGAACAATATTATCATTCTTTTGACATTTTGAAATTATTTCGGTTAGGATTCGGGTGAGATGCTGTGCATTTTGGGAATTTTCGGGTACATTCGGTTTCGGGGACATGTTTAAGAAATCGGTTCGGGTTCGGTTCCCAATTCTGTACCCGACTTCAGCTGTGATTTATATGCGGAAAGTAGAAGTAATTTAATGCACACTTTTTGTATGAAAAATCCAAAACCACGGAGAAATCGTGCAAATAAAACTACAAATATTTTCAGATGAGCATTCAATATGGCTACCTAGCAAATAAAACAATTATTCTATTCATATCAATGCTGTAATTAGCACACTTTTCGAATTATTTCTAGCTTATATAAGTAAAGCATTTTGCTATGTATTTTCAGTTGAAAAATATACTTGCTTTTTACAATAGTTCCATTAATATATTAATGTTTATAAATATTATTTATACGGTTTTCAAATTTTATTTAGGTTCACAACAAAATTTGCTAGCATGCAATCGTTGAAAATATGTAGTAAACAAAGGTGTGTGCAAGTCTTTATAAGAATGTGATTTAATGAAATGAGTTATTGAGCTTGAATCACATGATAGTGAAAAATTTTTTTAGTAGTGCCTTTCTTGTTTAATGTTTATGATAGTTGAAAGAGTTTATTTTTGAAAGTGAAAATCTATTTCTACAATTCAGTTATAAAGAAACTGGTAGAATTCAGAGGTATTTGATTGAAGGTTAACTATTGATATGCCTTCGTCTTGTTCAGATGCTTTGTTAATTTATGATTTAGTCAATTAATTCCTTTTGAATTTCACATGTGATCTGAAAAGAATTCCCTTTCCTTCCTATTCCTTTCCAACGGTGACATAAATTATTATCTATCGAGTATATTATCTACTCTGCATTATCAGAACCTTTATTTGTTGTAAATTGAAATTCTTCTATTAAGTAAGACTTAGATCCTCTTCTCTAGCCTTCGCCTATGAAAAAACATAGTAAAGTTGCATTTACTATGAATATTTAAACTAATATATGAAATATTCGTTCTTCATAAATTAATGTACATTATGCAATGTTTATTGCATTCAAACAATAACCCTTCAATCTTAAATTTAAATAATTAATGAATTTATGTTATCTTTTGATTGTTTTATTCCGAATATACCTAAAGTGTAATGCATTTCACAAGGACGTAGATAATCGGGCGAATAGATAATAATATTGTTCACGCATTTCCAACTGCAGGTTTAATTCCTTTACTTGTTTGCGGTTCGAAAATTAAGTGAGTTTCTATAGAAACGCACTAAGAATTTAAATTAGTTAATTGTCTTTGATTTCCTTTGACCTCTGCTGTGTGGTTTCTGACAGAGTCATTTATAAATATTTGGCTGAAGAACTAAACCCTAGCTTTTCTTAAGTTGATCTAAACTTTTCAGTAAGTTCTTTTTTTTAAAGATTTTATTTTTCTAACTATATGTCACATATGATTCTTCCGGGTACGTCGAGATTTACTGTTCTTAACCGGATTGCAATGTTTTTAAAGTGACCCGCAATTGGTTTCCAATTTATTTGCTTACAGCAATACTTTTAATCAAGTCTGAGTTTTATTATCTTTTGACATTGAAATGAAAATGTCCAGAATTCTGGTGTTACAGTTTATTACTTGTGCAACTGTCTGACCTATCAAAAATAATTAAATTCAATATTGTGCTCTGGATATCTACATTTTCCCTGTTGCTTTTTGTAAACTCAGAATTTTGTACTTTAGTTTCAAAATTCAATTTTTTAAGGTCTGTAGGCAACTAACTTTTTAAGGTTTCGTTTTCTCTGCGTTAGAAATTTCCTCTCATAACAAAACAATTTCCTTCTTATTTCAATCTAAATTTTTCCTTTTTTTCAGAGGTAAAAAGTTCTTTATAGTTGTTGAGCAAAGGAGTCTATGTTCTTACTACTTAATACGTATTTGTGGAAGTCTTTCCTGTTTTTTTCTGTGAGAAACAATACAGTTTAAACATCTTCTTTTGTAGTTTAAAACTTACTCTCTAGCAATAGTATTTTTATAGATTTTTCCAACTTTGATTTTAGCCACGGACGTCTATATAGGGACGCCTAACTAGGAATTTTTCAAACAGAATTTTTAAATTAACTTCGAATTCTTAGAATTTGCCTTTAGTACCGTAAATCGAATTCGCGATACTTAATTTCCAGAACCAAGTAATTTAAAATTAATATATTTTTCTATAAACATCACTCTAAATGTGTAAACGATTTACGCAGTACAGCCAAAATTTGCCAGCAATATAGCTTAAAGATGAAAGGAAATAATCACACCAAACTTGAACAATATCTTTGAGGTTCAAGATAATCTTTTCCAGTTCTGAGACTTAGTAACGTTTGCACCCTTCTTATGTCCAATACACGCCACATGCTTTTTCTATTGTCTCAATAGGCTATCTGCCTTTTTTGCCAAATACACCTGTTGCAAGCTAGTCTATCTGGTTTTTCTTAAGTGAAATTCAAGTTCAGTAACGTAAGCTTGAATTAAGGCTTAAAATTAAAATTTGCACTTGATGAAACTTTCCAAAAAATCAAAGTGAATTTACTCAACAGATAAAGTAGTTTCTTAAAGTTCATATTTATTGAATAGACCTCTGTTTATATATGTTAGTTTTACAACAATAAAAATCACAATTAATTGTAAAATAACTGCAATAATTATATTATTTGATTGAATATTATAGTCAAATTTAAATGGCAAAAGCTAAACTTTAATGGATGCCTATTGTTAAAGCCTTAAACTTAAGCTCCTGCTTCTATACATTCATATTCACAGACTTATGTCCTTAAATTACGATTTCAAAATAATAATAAATAGCTGCGGTAATTAAATTCGGTATATATAATGTACATTGAAAATCTGTAATAAACATTACGAATCTCTTAATTTGCCTAAGCAAATATTCGCAAACCACGTGTGCATATAAATTATCAAAAGGACAAAGACTCACTTAACAGATTTGTTAAGTATTTTGGATCATTTTATAAACCAAATATCAGGCTACATTGTGCAGTAAATAGCGAAGGCTTATAGTTGCATGGGTAGGTGAATTTGATTTCAATTCAAAAAATGGGAATTTGTTGTAAATAGCATAAAAGTATAAAAGCCCGAAGAACAGCTAAAGCCACACTTATGGTTTTTCCATATGTGATTAAGACATACTTGGCTATCTGAAAAAAGTAGTATGAAGTTATCATCTTTTATAATTATAAGAAAAAACGTGTTTTACATGTATAAAGATAGCCTATCATTGAAACACTCCGCTCCGCAAGAGGGCTGCACTAGTTGCACTCACTGATTTCTCAATATGTTGCCGCACTTAATACACTGTTGATCTGAGGAAAAAACGTGCAGTTGTAAAACTCATTGTTAAATATTCGTTTTGTTTTGAATTTTGAATCCATATATATATATAT